>JAODOY010000452.1:0-13715 GCA_025399855.1 Forbesichthys papilliferus | reverse complement strand
AGTCAGCTGGTATTCTGTCTGTAATGGAGTGGCCAGCGCAGTCACCAGATCTCAACCCTATTGAGCTGTTGTGGGAGTCAATGTCTTGACTATATTTTCTATTCATTTTGCAACTCATTTGATGTGAAAAAAAAAAGTGAGTTTTCATGTAAAACATTCAATTGTCTGGGTGACCCCAAACTTTTGAACGGTAGTATATATATACATATACATGCATATATATATACACACACACACCTGTATATGTTTGTTTAAACTCTAACAGGCAAGCCGTTCGAAAATATAACGTTAGCTTAAACATTGGCTAAAAAAAGTTTTTGAAAATAATAATAGTTATTTTTATTTATTATTTTAGGGATGCTGAAATGCAATTTAGGTGTGCTTGAGCACATCTAAAAAACTGTCTAAAATTGCCAATGTGACTGTTGTTGCATGTCCTAAAATGCAGAAAATCCATGCTTAAAAAAGAAATGAATCCTGTATATTTATGCTGTCATCTTTTAATTTGAATATAGAGCAGTTAATAAATTGATGCCATCTCATGTGGTAATACTCCATAACATGTTTTAAATGTGTTACATATACAGTATATTCCTAGGGTTAAGGTTAGAGGGTTAGGTTTTAGGGTTAGGGTTAAATTTTATTATGGCAAATTAAATCGTGATCGCAATATCTGCCCGAAAAATAGATTAGAGCGTGTTAGATTTTTTTTTCTCCAAAAATCGCCCCATCCTACTTGAGTGTGTCTGCTTTATGCTTCAGGACTATGTATCTATCTTCTATACAGTATTTCGCGACAGAAAAGTTTTCAGAAACTAATATGATGTGAAAGGTTAGAATTTAAAAATAAGTTCCTATAAGGTTAAAATTGAACTAATATAGAATGTTGTGCATGTCATATTCTAAGGATGTTTTCAATACATTATTGAAGTAATGGATTTATTGAATTATAAAATATTTACATTATTTTCTATAACATTCCCACAATGTTAGGCTCATAATAACAAAATAACATTATCAGAGCAATATATTTTTTTATAGTTTTCAGGATATTATAATAATAGCAGCACCACTGCATGAACTGTGACTAACTGGAAGGTAGGCTATATTTACTTGGCAATCTGAACCACAGTTCATGTGTTTATAAATAAATATAAATTCTGGTATATAAATTAAGGCAAGACAAAGATCCCAAACAAAAGGGGCTAGATCGCTACAGCATAGACTGCTTACAGCAATATATCTGTTTGACACTTCAAAAGAATTTTTAGATTGTACCTCTGTTAATAGCGTGTAACAATGACATCTGACTAGTATAATTTCTTCACTAGGTGCCAGAAGTGTCCACAGTAAAATATAAACTAATAGAGCCTAAACCTATTTGTGTATAGGCTAATCCAGGCGTTAGTTCTATGAATTATATAATATTACACACAGTAGAATAACACACTGTATTATTCTTTGTCCCTGTCCATGTGTGTCTTGTTCCAGTAGCCCACTTCTCAAATGTTGTTTATAGTGCATCACATTAACTGGCGCTTCATAAAGAGTTTAACAGACCATATCAGCCATAAAAGGAGCACCTGTATGTCACTCAATACACACAGTCAAATTAAGGATTGGAAAGAGGGCAGTACCACACCAGCACTGGACAGATGCTGCTGAAACCTATAGTACGCAATATTGGATATCAGACCATGTAAGAAAGACAATGGTCTGGTTAGAGTGTTACTGTAAATGTAATCTTTTATTTTAAAATGTTTTATTAAAAACTAAAAAGATGTTAGTAATGAACGGAAATTCCATAATTTATTTGAGGGGGTGAGAGAACCATGATCTCAATTATAAAAAAGAACATTATGATTCTCATTTTATCTAGATACATGCAGCCCTAATAATATGCATTTGGTGAATTACAGCATTCTATGCCAGGTTACAGTAATGCTTGATGGTTTTGGTACAGTGCACAAATCAGGACTGCAGAACTATACTTAAAAGTGAAACTTATAAAGGCAATTTTGAAAAATGTATCTGGCATTGTTTATTTAACTGGATGTTCAATTACTACATTTAGCATGCATTCTGTATGGGTTACTAAATGGTAGTTCACAAAATACCATGGTAACAGTTTTGTGTTTTGAAAATTGGTCACTTAGTTCCAAAACAATAAAATAAAAAAAAACTCATGTTGTTAGTACCAACTGTTACCTCACCTGTAATATCAGCATACTGTAGTTATATCAACACAGCACAGTGCAGAATTCAACACCATACAAATACAACTTTGATTGCTAAACAGTGCACTTTTTATAGAGTGTGTTCTCTAGAATCAATATTACAGCTGACTAGTGACCTACTCTATCTCTGCTTTCTGTATGAGACACCTGCAGATTTCCTTGCAAACGGCATGCTAATTTATGGAAGCATCGTAACAGCAGTAGCCTGGTGTATGTCACACATCAAGTTAATAATGGCTATACGGTTTCTCAAGGTAGAAACGAGTGTAGTTATTCAAAACAACTCATGGAAACTAGCAGATCCTCGGGAGAGAGTTATGTTTTGAAATAATATAAAAATGTACATTGAAATAGCACATTTATGTAGCTCACGTTCCCAGCTGAGCTAGCAAATGACTCGCACACAAGACCCAAAACAGGGTCATAAAATATTAAAATGTCAATGACGTAAATAGAGCACATTGTTCTTTCAGTATCACATAATTAGGAATAAACTAAAGTGGGGCTATTACTACCCAAATACATTTTAATTAAACACAGCAACATTAGCACTGCTTTACAAAGAGTAGACGCAGCTCCTTCTCAACAGCTATGGTACTGTACGGTAACTACCGTAATGAAAGACAAATGTACACTAAACCTGCGCTTTCATTGTAGTCTTACCGTGCGAGAAGTTGCCTTTCTCATTTTTACAGTAACCACAACGATAGCCATCGTCTCCACCGAAATATTCAACTATTGTGTACGAGTTGTTTACTGCCATATTTTACAGCTACCGGTACTATAGAAGAAACTACCGTAATGTAGTAGTTAAGCTAGCCGGTGAGGGCGAGACATAGGGGGAAGAGCTCGGCTCTGTGTACATGCTACACTGCCATCTGTAGCGGTACTTCCGCATATAAACCTATACTTCAAAATAAATGTCCCAAAACATGGGCATGCCATAATGTTTTTGTTTTATACCTTGTTTATAGCACTTTACCCAAACAAAAACTCTCAGTTCAATTCAAAATAGGGTGCTCCCTCAGAAGTTCAGATGGGATGGTGTTGTGTGGTGCGGTCTGCACCACTTATTCTCTTTTGTCAGAGCTAGAAGAACTCAAAATAGTTTTTAATCACACAAACAGGAACAGGCAGCCAGCAGACAGTGAGATTTTTGCTTCATTTGATAAAAAGTCTGAATTAACATTGCTGACTTCACCTGTTGGCATATTTTTGCCACCTGCAATGTTCAGTTTCTATGATGATAGAAAGATTATTAAAAATAAACAAATACTAAAATAAATAGTAAATTAGCAAATTAGTAAAAATCAGTACCCTTACTTGTAACAGGACCATCAGCATCATAGATGGTATGGCACTACTTCAGAGTATTAAGGTGAATGGATCAGAAACATTGAATGAGCTCAAAGAATGTGTTCTGAAAAAAATGCTTTATTTTCTGTACATTATTATGGTATACTTTGTGTATGTTTGCAATTAAATCACAATCTCAGGACCACACACAGTGAATACCAGACTTGGGAAGAGAGGGAAGAGAATGGAAGAGAGGGAAGAGAGGGAAGAGAAGACTATGCAGAGAGCCTATTATTTGAGCAGAGAGCACCAGGAGGCTAACATGAGACTCGCCAAGACACATGCCAGCGTATTCATCAAGTAACATTGAAGCATAACATTGTGCTGCTCTTGCATTACGGATGTTTGACTCTGCTTCGGTCTACATGCATAACTTTAAGTCTACGTGGCAAAGGTTTGGGCCTCATCAGTAGCCTGTGTATGCCAGTTCTTTGCAGCAAGCCGGCTCTGACAGGATTTGACACAAAGCAGTTTTCCCAGAATATAAACACCTGCTGTCACAAATCTTGAGGCACATAGGACAGTTGACAGTTTACCTCTCCACCAGTTAACTGGCCAACAAGGGAAACTGTACCACCAGACGAGTTGCTACAGAATCTACTGGCTTTCACATCCAACATTCCTGCCTGTCACTTCAAACCAGTTCTTCCAAAAACCTATGGGTTACATTGTCACAGTGTGTCTATTGATTTTCTGCATAAAGATGATGTTGTTCCTTTCACAATTTTCATTTTGTAGAGGCAACATATCAAAATAAACTACAATTTTTATACAACCATAATTTCATAAAACAGACATCAAACATATGAATAAAAACATGATTGTAAATCTGTGTTCTAACTCAAAACTAATATAAAAACACTAAGGCCTTTGGGGGGGCCGGATTTGTTTCCTCAATCATATAAAGGTGAAGTCAGCGATTGTACACCAACACAATGTCAGATTCAGTGAATATCTCCTCACCAGCCACAGAATCGGGTGTTGCTACACAGCCCTGGGTCTGTACATGGGACACAAAGTGGTGCACCACACTATCCTAACTAACCTTGGTGTGTAAATTAGGGGGCCAGAGCATCTGCGGCAGCCCCCTATATGGCATTGAAGGCACTGGAGAGGTGGTTTTGTGGTGATTTGAGTTAAATTAACCATTCCCATGCATCCATGACTCCATCTTTAAGTGACATACAGTAGTTGGTAATTTGATTGAAAATGCAGAATCTGGGTATGCTACATTAGCCTACCCCAGTGCAGTCACCTTGACAAGCAACTACAGTACAAACTGGTCTTAGATATTCTTTAGTTGAGCTATGTGTTTTCCCTATTGGGGCAAACAGAGTATGCAACTTCATTGTCCCATAGAAAAGTGTAATTCTAAATCTGCATGACAACAGAATAAACTGTTAATGGACAATAACATGGATAGAGGCATGGGGCAGTGGAACAATTTTGTGTAATAACTCACCTTATTTCAATAACAATACTTAGTATTACTTGCCTTGTCCTCATAAAAGGCTGTGGCAGTGAGGACAGGATTGTCCTGCCAACCTCCGTTACCATGACGGGAAAGGTAAGCAGACATTTCCATTTACAAACCAGATGTATCCCAAACGGGTGTCTCGACTCCTGTGGTTTGTATGTCTGCATGAGGATAGGTGGGATGTGGGTCTCTTCTATCCCGCAACCTTGTGTTTAGATAATCTGCTACGAGGCTAGGGAACTTGTAAGGACTTCACTATGATTGTACCAGTGACTTGACATGCACTCACGCTTCTCACACTGCAACTCTATTTGTGTGGTCAGTGACTGCTGGATGGCCTATGAGAAGCCTATGATGGCTATCAGTACATGTTGACCATGGGCAAGAACCTGGATCGCCATTGCTGCGGTCTGGCTGTAACGACTGCATCTGCTCCTTCCGAATGATCTCAGCTGTGAGTACATTTTTATGGGAACTGTTAACACAGATGCCTAGGGTCTCCATGACACCAGCTTTACACCATAACCTCTGCTGATCTGTGGCATGAACCCCCCCTCTTCTGTGGTTGTTTGTTTAGTACAAGAGAATGGCTGATGACTCTCAACCTCCAGAACCGCTTCCGTAAGCGTGATATCTCCTCCTGCAACGGCATGGAGGGCTTCTGGATTTTCCATGAGCACCCCCACTATGCCAGTACTACCTTCCTGGTGAGTACACAAAGCACACTGCATGGGGTAGCATGAGCTCTACCATTTGCTCTGTGCGTACAATCACAGAGGTGAATCAGTCCACGTAGTGCTGCAGATTATTGTATATCAGAACTGGGGATTTCCAACTTCCAAATTGGGAAAACAAACTCAAAATCAAATCTCCTAGGCGCCATGTCTGAAAATGTAGCTCAACCCCAAACATACAGTTTACATCATGTCAACATGGCATATTTGTGTCCACTGTTATAATGGGAAATACTTCTCTAATAAAAAGACAGCAACAACAGATCAGTGCCATTGTGACATTTTCCCATAAATAGGTAGATTATAAATTTCATATAAAATGTTAACTTTTACAAACGTAGTAATGTTAAAAATGCAGAGTAGAATTTAAATATTAACATAATTAAATGACCAACTATTACCAACAACCAATTACAATCTCAGTATCTTGTACACGAGCTAGGCTTCCCAACTAATGCAGTGACATTAGGGAATATGAAGACCTGTGGAGCATGGCCGACACAGAATAACCAATGCATTATTAGCAAGGCGTCAAGATAGCACACCTTGCCTGAGTCACAACAAATAATCCTCTTCATACAGTCTCTCCTATTGTTACTAACACCGTAGTAGATAGAACGTAGATATGGGGGGGGGGGGGGGGGGAAATAAAAAAAAAAAAAAATTAAATAACATTACAAATGGGGGGGGGGTAATTAAATAACATTACAAATAGAGTATGCATATGAACTATTTGTACATTTAGCGCCATCTATTTCATGTGTTGCATTGCAGAGTACATGTTTTCTGTAAATGTGCTTTGATTAATTATTTTCTGAAGCAACCAATGATTGCTTTTTGAAAAACAAGGTGTAAAGCAAATTAAGATGTGCCATAAAATAAACACATAAGGCCAATTGCTTGGTCATAAATGCCTTGACACATTAAGACAGCATCAAACAAAGCAAGGAGGTCCACAAATACATTTAATTAGAAAAGTTGTAATATGAAGAGGAGGCAGGGGGCATAGAAAACACATTAATTAAATTGTAAGTTCTCACAAATTTGTAAAAAATACATTTATTCTCATTCAATCTACACTTTATTAGGTACACATGTACAACTCCTTGCAGAAAAGCTCAAGAGCTTTCAAAATTGTTCTACCCAAACAGAATAACTGACTGTGGAATGACAGAAGGGTTGGGGATCTCAGAAACTGCTTATTTCCTTGTTTCATAAATAAGTCTTCAGATTACATAAATGTTCTGAACATGAAATAACCTTGTTAATGAAAGGTCAAGATAATTGCAAAACAGCTTAAGCTGTAACACAACAATAAAAATAAATTAAAATAAACAGTTTTATGAAGAGTATCTCTGAACACCCAACACGGCCAACATTTAAGCAAATGGGCTACAGGAGCAAAAAGTACCTAATAAAGTATACATGACTGACACAATACCCTCATACTGGCTTTCATAATTATTTAATTCTCAACATACTACCACGATCAATGTTGTCCAGGTTCACAGACGTGTGAAGCGTCATAAGATGATAACGATGTTGTTCATAAAGAGTTTGAGGAGAGAGAGTTCAGAGTTTTAGCACTACTGACAGAAACAAACCTTTGTTCCTCGTTGGTCATTTAAAATATAAAGTCCTCTGGCTTGGAATCTAGCTCAAGTGTCTGTGTGGAACAGGGATGCTCTCATGCAGGTACTTCATGCTGCCCTGCTCAGAGAAGTCAGCCACTGTGTGGCCTTCCCCTCGTAGCACCCATTTGGTAGTCAGGAGCCCTTCCAAACCCACCGGGCCTCTGGCATGGATTCGAGCGGTGCTGATACCAACCTCGGCTCCTGCAAGATTACAGTCTATTTTCAATACAGTAAAGGCATGTATATAAGGTTCTACACCAGCTCTAATATAGCAGGAAAGAGAAGAACCATACCAATACATACAAAGCATACCTAAACCAAAACGATAGCCATCAGCAAAGCGTGTGCTAGCATTCCAGAACACACAAGCACTGTCCAGCTGTTGTAGAAACTGTTCAGCAGTTTTCTCTGTGTAAATAAAAACAAAATTATAATAATTTTAGAATCCATGTGTCTTATATTCTGTACTGCCACCTAGTAGTAGAGATGCAACATTGACAATACAAATCCTAAAAATGGCATAAACATACACTGTAAAGGAAATATTGTATAAAACAGAAATGTACTGGCAGTAGGGATGCCAGAACATTTGTTAATACAAATAAAAATAAATAAATAAATAAAGTTTTCTGTACCATTAACATTTGTCTGTAAAAATCTTTACAATTCCATGTAAGAATACAATCAGAACCGTTTAACACTAGAACCATCAAGAATCTCTGTATACCTAAAACCGCCAATGGGTAACATTTACTTATGTGCCTAGATACTGCGTTTCTAGTTCCAAAATGTTCTCAGTCATTGTATTGATTTGTCTTCTAAAATTAGTTTGTTTAATGTTTTTGTGCTCTAGTTTTATAATTATGGTCTAAAGGGGCGTCTTCAAGAACATGTAAATATAGGCTATTCATGAAAGCATCCCAAGATCCAACTTGTTAGGCATGTCGGCTAACTTAAGCTAATGGCACATCGGTGTAGTCGGGATTCGCTGTTAACCAACACCAGTAGCGTTTGCAGTAGGGCAATATACAGTTGTGTGCGTACACACACACACACACACACACACAGGAATTTTTCAAAAGAGATGTAAAATTAGACAATATTGTTTATATCGATAATTATATTATGCATTTATTCATGACTTTTTCCATTTGTTCGTCTCTCCCTCCATGCCTGCACTTAGTGCGTTTAAAGTGTCAAAGAGGCGGAGACACCAGAGAAAGCTCACGTCAATTAATGTCATTAAAAATAAAAAATGTCTGCTGTATGTTTGATACACATACCTGTTTAAGATCAACAGACTTTCAGTAAGTGATACAGTCGATCTGTCCGATCCATTGTTAGCATTGTCAAGTATATATATCTGTAATTTCCGATGCGACGCTAGTGCAGTGCTTCATTTACAAATTGAAAATGTTACATTTATTTTTAACAATAAATGTAGCATACTAATTTGACAGATTTACAAGGCCTGTAAACAGCCGGAGTCCTTTAATTTTCCTCATTTTAAGTTTATTGTCATTAAGTTTCGCAGTTGGTCATCATGCATGTCAATCAAAATACCTCTCTTGTTAAGTAGGAGGCTCGTGACCCAGTTAGCCAGTGCTGTGTCCTAGACTTTAGTAAATAAAGACTAACCCAACATTCACACCGCAGACGTGTTCAGTTTGCAAAGAGGCATGTTCCAATTAATTTCCAGCGTTTCTCAGCGAAAGCGAGCTGAGCTACAGAAACGGATCAGAGTTGAGAACTTTTGAACTTCATGCTAATTTACAGCGAGCAGTTGGTGACGAGTTTGGCGACTACTAACGGCAGGACAGATGTTCTCTGCATCTTCTTTTCGATAGCTAGCTTAAAATCCCTCACTGTTAACTAGTGCCTGTTCAGCTCAGTTTAGTGTATAAATAGTATTTATACAAACATTTACCTCCAAATGTACAATTTATTTGAGGGAAGGCACACTATTTGCGAGTTTGATTTGACTAATGTTACTGTAGACCTCACACCAGTTCTAGTTGCTGGTGTAAGACACGCCCACCCCGAGCTGGTGGTTTGGACACTTGAGAGGGTTTGGCGACAGCTCATCAGCAAATGAGGGATTTGAATACGTTGGCGGTGTGAATGCAGGGTTACTCTGCGAGACTAGCATAAAACCTGAATTGTCTGCTCTCTGAGCTATTAAACATAGCAGCTCATGCTCCAACTACTCTTTTACAAAGACTAACCATTTTCTGTAACAATGACATCAGTGTGGGAGCTGCCGTATTTGTGGATGTGGTCCACTGCATCTTGCATGCTGTCCACCACTTCAATGCAACATTCCAGGTCCCCATACTCTGTACGCAGAGACTTGACCTCAGACGGACTAAAGGTCAAATAAGACGCAAATTTAGGGCCAGCATGGATCTTGACCTGTGGAGTGACAGTGAAAGCATGGATTAAGAACAGGATAGTAATAGTCAATCGTGACCAATTTTATAATTCAATCAATTTGATGCATTTGTATATTTTTAGGTTCATCTTGATTTGATCTATATTTTGCCATAAATAAGATGACCTGCATTACATTGTAATTTGTATGTCAAATGTAATGTTACATTCTAACTTAGATTTTCCCTTTCACTAGCTGTGTGTAAAAAACACATACCACTGTATAGTATACTACTACTACTACTACAACAACATGGCTGAGTTAATGTCTTCATTTCAACATTTTTTTTACCAGTACATTTTCTTACGAAGGTCACTTTGTATGTATTCTTCATATGATATGCTTGCAAAGTAGTCTAACATTTTTGCTGCAATTAAACAATAGCTCACCAAAAGTATTTATGTAGTAGGCCTAGCCTACTTGATATGGACTTAGAATTTTTGGAATGATTTAAATGAATGTATTATTTAATTATTCAGGATGAATTGGTTGCAGCACACTTCCCTGTCAAGGTAACTGCAACTTTGATCTCATGTAAGCCACGCAATTTTAACAAGTGCCAGTGTTTTCAAAAAGTATCCCCCCAGATCACCACTGGTTTCACTAAACCACAAACCTGGACCAGGAGATAACTGTAGTCTAAATACAAGTATGCAGGTATTGTGCACAGAACATGCTGTGAGGATGTTAGCAAAAAACATTGCAAATCGTCACCATGAAAACAGTGCAAGTTTCTTACATGTTCTAGTCTCAACATGTCTATGATCTGGTCAAATATGGGGGTTCTCAGCAAATCTCTGTGAATAAGTAGCGTTTCCATGGCATTGCAGGCTGCAGGGTAGTCACACTTTGAGTCTTGCACTGTCAAATTAAAAAACAAACATATGCGATCAGGTCACCTATGTATTCTGTTGTATCTACTGTGTCCGCCATATCCCATACAACAGACAATACATTTGCCATGATTTAATTAAAAGCCAGTGACACTCCATAAATGACAAAACACAAATGATAAAGGCCAGTGCTGGCCACACAGCACCCACAGCCATTACATACCAATGCCAATAGCTTTTTCTATGCTGGCGTCGGCATCTACGTAGACATGACAGATGCCTTCGCTGTGGCCCAGCACTGGAATGCCCTTGGCCGCCTTCTGGATGTCCCTCACTAGCTCTGACGAGCCTCTGGGAATGATGAGGTCCACCATCTTGTCCAGTCTGCACAAATCCTCCACTTCTTCACGAGTGCTCACCTAAAATGTACACCAGTGTGTATTGCAGCAGGACACTAATAAAGACCCTAGACTAGGGAGGGCAATATAGTCAAATGATATGTTGATTGTTAATATTGAGCAACACAGCATAGATAATACCAAGTGTCATGTTTGAGGTTTTCAGGTGTGTTGTAGGCCGATGGCTGATGGACATCACAATATTTTGCAGACAAAAAAATAAAAAGTTTAAAAAAGTAAGAAAGTGTAAAAGAAGTATTCAGACAAGGTTAGAAATCTAGTGAAACACTGCATAATGCGCTTTTTACAAGGCTCGCCAAATTGCTGTGATAAGGATCACCTTACTTCTCTCCTTCCCCTCTCTCTCTCACACACACACTTTCTCAGATGCAAAATCGTGCCTTGGCTGTATCACACCATCTTGATGTCTACCTACATCTGGCAACGTAATCAATTAATTATGCCAACGTAATGCTAACAACAAAACAACTTTATAGTTTACTGCTCGTACTCACTCACTTTGCTGTAGCCTACGGTGCCTACCGTGATATGGTTTGTTGTTCACAAGCTGATGACAATCGCCATCTGCCCATCTTTTGCACAAATCATGAGCATATAAATCCTGCACACCACATCAGAAGAGTCCTATTTCATTAGATAGGCTATAAACTCGAAGTAGCTACTGATAGACAAAGTGGAACCATTTTCACAGACTACATTTAACCGACGTAGACATTACATATCAATATGACTAGACCAGGCCTACGCATAGGGGTTACGGAGGAAAAGTGTGGAATCACAGTGAGTAGGGAGAATGGGCATAAAAGATAAGTACTGCCTGACCTGCTTATAGTAAGTTATTAACTACTTCAGTTTTATAGATAGTCAATCATTTATAATTAGATCTACTAGGTTAATAAATCAGGCTAAGGAAAAATATATATTGCGTGCATACCCAATTTACCCCCATACGATGTCATTGTCCATCACGATGTATAACTGTAGACATCGTCCGATGCTAATATAGTAGAGATCGATCAAGCCTAGCAGATATTAGAGATTTAGGAACATTCTTTGGACATATACAGAGTCCATTCAGAATGGATTCTCATTTGAGTTTTTAACTTATTTGTGACAGCTCTTGCATTTTGAAGAAGCAAATTAGGAAAAGCGCCATTTAACATTATTTTGGAAAATGACTGCAGTTTGTAGGGAAATAGTTTAGTCTCAGGTGAGTTTTATATTAGCCATGAAAACATGAATAGTTATTTTTGGAATGAAAGAAAAAAACTGAATATTGTGTGTATGTAAATGTACTCAATTAGTTTTATTGTCTTACCAGTTGACAAGCATCCTGCACACCATGAATAGAGAGCGCCTCCTGGGTCAGCTGATGTAGAATCTTGTTAGTGTTGGCAGCTTCTTTACCCCCCTTCAGTAACAAGGCGTTTCCACTTGCAATAGCTAGAGCTGACACCTGCAGCACATGTACATATTAATTATCTCCCCTTGCCAGGAGGAGGGACTCCTAACCACCACTGGTGCTAGTCTGACCTGCGGGAGACAGTCGGGCCGAGACTCAAAGATGACCAGCAGCACACCGATGGGAACAGTGATCTGCTCCAGCTCCAGGTTGTTGGCCACCTTGGTCCTCCTCAGAACCTGACCCACACTGTCCCGGGACGACACGGCAATTTGACGCAGGCCGATGGCCAGGCTGTTCAGCTTGGACGTGGATAGACTTAGCCGATTCAGCAGAGGAGGAGACAGGCGTCCTGTTTGGAGGGAAGTGGGAAAACAAGACTAAGACCTTACATGGACTTTACTATCCACCCTCAACAGCAATCAGATTAGATGCATAGCGTAAGGCAAGGTATGGCAGTTGCCATACCTTGGGATAAGCTTTAAAAAAGGTTATCAGTTTTTGTTCATATTTTATTCATAGAATTGAACTTGCCATATAATTTATTATTTTTGCATAACAAAAATGATATAGGAATTAGCCTATGAAGCGAATCGCATATGCGTAGTAAATGCGGCTGGCGGGTAGAACGTAGGGAAGAAAATAAAAACTTTAACCTTAACTTTGAAAGTGTGATTTACCCACTACTGGCAAAAGACGTTACCCTCGGATCAAGACTGCCTTCCTTCTCATCAGAATGTCTGACTGGGTGGTAGAACAAGGTTATTGCACCAGCGTTAAACTTGAGGTCATTAACAAGTAGGCTAGGCTTTGGAGGAGGTAGTCTAACTTTTAGTATCATTGTTAATTGTGTGTGTGTGTGTGTAATCTCTTGTTTGAGATGGAAGCTTCATGCAAATACTTCGAATATTCAGTGTTTCAGTTATTAAATATTTTATAACTGAGAGATGTCTATATTGTTAGTGGGAGAATGTAAAAAGATTAATTTCCATGTTAAATTTGTGAGACAATATTTAAAATTTGTTTTTATAAAGCCTGTAAGAGCTCCTTTTAACGTTGACTAGTGCTAATTTCTCTCGACCATCATACCGCCCCATAACTTGAAGGTGCATTTTCATCAGAATGCAGGAAATTAAGTGTTTGATGTAAAAAATGTCCTGGGGGAGGCCACACAGCCTTCCCCCGTAATATA
>JAODOY010000451.1:0-12500 GCA_025399855.1 Forbesichthys papilliferus | reverse complement strand
TTGTTGCAGCCAATTTCACACATTCTCTGATCTTACCATCTCAAACACATGCACACACGTGCACGCACACACACACTGTCGTCTGGTTTATTTTCATGTGGAAATAGGAAATAATGGGGTGATTAAATAGAGTCGTATATTAAAGTACAGCTGACATTAGCATTAGCATAATATGCTCTCGCCCAGGGCAGCATGCTTTATTTGCCATCTGCGTTAGACTGCTCTCCCACGGGAGCGCACATGCACACACACACTCACGCTCGCGTGCGTGCACACACACACACACACACACACACACACACAATGTGCGCACAACGTGTGTAGGCACACACACAGTCACGTGCACATGTGTGTGCACACACAGGCACACATACAATACACTGTATACACACATGCATAATTTACCCAAATAAAACCATGGACCCCTCTCTCTCCATCATGGCCAGTGAGAGAGAGAGGGAGAGAGAGGGAGAGAGAAGACAATTACAGTATGTGTGTGTGTGTGTGTGTGTGTGTGTGTGTGTGTGCGTGTGTGTCCGTGTGTGTGCATTATGTCACTATAATTATGTAAAAAGTATAGAGTTTACATGACTGCATAGTTGAACAGCTGTGCTGCTACCTTTTCTATGAAACACACACACACACACACAAATATAATTTACAAATGTATAAACTGCATTTTTATTGCAGTATTAGTTTTTTTTTACATTAGAGTAAAATTGTCCATTTGAACTAACTAGGCTACTATAGCAGCTATATCAGTCTTCTTCACTATATTTACTGTACTTGTGTTACTCTGCACGTGTTAGTGTTACATTGATACAGTATGCATAACAAGTCCACTCCTGTGTGTGTGTGTGTGTGTGTGTGTGTGTGCGTGCATGTCTGTGTGTGGGGGGGTATTTTAGTGATCCTCAACCTGTTAAGCAAGCTGCTTTATATTCTGCTCATTTGAGTGTTCGACGGTAATGAGACCCTTTTTCTATGGCGTGAAACTGTGAATACTTGCATGTACTGTATACGTGCGTGTGTGTGTGTGTGTGTGTGTGTCTTAATATGTGTGTATAATTGAGTGTGTGCATTACATAAATGCTCTGCCATCAGTGTGTTAATGTTATCAGCTAGGTAATATACAGTAGGGCTACGGTCACTCAACCATATCACACCAGACAGTCATCGCAGGCAATCCCTTGAGCAAAACACAAGTGGGGGGCATTATAGTGGGTCTGTGTTAATATTTGAGGGTGTCTATTAACATTAGTAGAAGAACTTTAGCCCCTTCTTCTTGTTCTTAAGATGAACACAAGAAGGACAGTCTGTCCAAGCACAAAGGAGTTTGCATGATAAATAAAAGGATTTATTGGGTTTTGCTGGAACCTCCCTTGTAGAATATTGGCAACTTGGACTGATTTCTGCAAATGCAGAAGTGGATTTTGAATGCTAAGTAAAAAAATAATAACACTGCCTTTTAAAGTCTCCTACTCTCCGTCTTTATTAGAGTCTATTAATCTTGATGTACCTTCTCCCTTTTTCTCTGCTGTTTTCTCTATTCTCCAGAGTGACGGGGCCTTTTTATTTGCTGCAGAGAGTGTGATAAGAGTTAGTTAAAACACAGTTTAAGTTGTTCTTCCCTCATGCTCAGCCATATTCATTTGCTGCCTTCAGCTCGCTGCCGATTAAACCTCTTTGCTTGAAGTAGCTCCTCAGGATTTAAAGCACGCCTGCACAAACACACACACGCACGCACGCACGCACACACACACACGTGCACGGACACACACACACACACGCGCACCTGCTATCATGCTTTGAATGCAAGCGTCGATGCATGCATGCAGACACTGAGTGCGCCCACTGTAATAATTCAGCAATTTGTAGGGAACGAGAGATTAAGCGGCACTTTAAACCGCGGATCCAGTGTCGGCCAATCCTACGCGACTGTGGAAATGCATTTGTCAAAAACATGATAAGTAGCTCCCATTTATGGAGAAGCATGATGAGCTAAGCTTGGTTCAGCCACAGGATCTATTAGACCAAATATGAAGCATACACAGTTGCACATCTTGAATGCCTTTCAGCTAAGGAAAGTTCACACATTTCCAAAAGTAATCATTTTCAACAGTCTGAAAAGCCATTGCGATTGCTAATTTGAGACGTAACGATGAAGGAAAAATACTTCTACAAATAAACCAATTAGCTATGCTTAGTATATCAATTACTAACAATCTGGAAAATTTACTTTTTTTTTTTTTACTGAAAATTTGTATTTATTGTTGGAAAAAACATGTATGTAGTATATTGGTGAAGAAACATAATTTAAATGTGTTTGTGTCAGAACAGTGTTACAGCTACTTCATCAATGGATTTCAAACCTTTTGGGCTTCTGTTAACCCTTTCAGTACACCAACAGTATTTTAAATATAGTCATAGAAGTGAAAGATATCAGCCATTCCTTGAAAGTATTCCTTCAGCATACCCCCATATAATTGGTTGTGTGGGTTTTACCAGTGTACAAGTATTTGTCCAGCATAATCTTTCCTGATTGGTTGGATTGGTAGCTCCAGGGTGAACTTTTTGCAAGCCCTCCCCTGATTGGAAGTGTATGGTTATCCTGAGCGTAAAGATACAATGAGTGTAAAATTTACCATTCCTTCCAGGTTGGGCAATGTAAAGTTATCTTTATTGTAAAGTTCCTTAAATGTAAAATTACCAAGAGTGTAAAGTTACCCTGAGTGTAAAGTTTCCAACAGTGTAAAGGTACCCTGAGTGTAAAGGCACCCTTAGTGTAAAGGCACCCTGAGTGTAAAGGCACCCTGAGTGTAAAGGTACCCTGAGTGTAAGGCACCATTATTGTAAAGTTCCTGGCAGCCCTGGTATGACCGTGTGCTTCGTGTGTTGCAGGTGTGCGTGAGGAGCCGTCCAGCTACGTGTGCACCACGTGCAAGCAGCCCTTCCCGAGCGCCTGGTTCCTGCTGCAGCACGCCCAGAACAACCACGGCATTCGCATCTACCTGGAGCCCGGCGCCAACGCCCTCACGCCCCGCATCAGCATGCCTCCGGGCCCGCTGGGCAGCGACGCCATCGCCCCGTCCCCGCTCGCCAGCTTCTTGGGCGACGCCGCCGCCAACCCCTTCCACTTGCTGCGCATGGCGGGCCCTCTTCTGCGCGAGCCGCCGCCGCCACCGCCGCCGGGCTTCGGGGAGAGCCGGCTGACCAGCGGCACGCCGCCATTCGTGAGCCCGCCCCCGCCCCGCCACCACCACCACCACCACCCACACCACCACACACACCACCTGGACGCCCACCGCCTGGAGCGGCTCAGCGCCGAGGAGATGGGCCTGATCTCC
This sequence comes from Forbesichthys papilliferus, assembly GCA_025399855.1. NCBI lineage: Eukaryota > Metazoa > Chordata > Actinopteri > Percopsiformes > Amblyopsidae > Forbesichthys > Forbesichthys papilliferus. Next base: position 9,153 of record JAODOY010000451.1, on the reverse strand, counting down.
CAGCACCCCAGTGCCTTCGAGCGGGTGATGCGTCTGGCGCCCATGGCGGTGGAGAGCCAGTCCATGGACTTCTCCCGGCGGCTGCGTGAGCTGGCGGGGAACAACAACACCACCGCCGCCGCCGCCGCAGCCGCCGCTGCTGCAGCCGCATCCGCCGCCGCCGTCGCTACCACACCGCCGCTCTCGCCCGGCCGGGGCAGCGCCGTCCACCGGCTGCTCAACCCCTTCACGCCCGGCCCCAAGTCGCCATTCCTGAGCACTCCGCCATTGCCCCCCATGGCCCCCGGCAGCGGGACGCCCCCGCAGACGCAGGGCAACAAGGTGAAGTCCTGCGAGTTCTGCGGCAAGACATTCAAGTTCCAGAGCAACCTTGTGGTGCACCGGCGCAGCCACACAGGCGAGAAGCCCTACAAGTGCCAGCTGTGCGACCACGCCTGCTCGCAGGCCAGCAAGCTGAAGCGGCACATGAAGACGCACATGCACAAGGCCGGCTCGCTGACCGGCCGCTCCGACGACGGGCTGTCCGCCACGAGCTCGCCGGAGCCCGGCACCAGCGACGTGACCACGGGGGAGGGTGTGAAGAATCGCGACGGGGACTTCCAGGGCGAGGAGGAGGAGGAAGAGGAGGAGGAAGAGGAGGAGGAGGAGTTGGAGAACGGCAGCCGGCCGGAGTCAAACTTCAGCGTGGAGTCGGAGTTCTACCGCAACCGAGAGAACGGCCCCTCCAAGCCCCCCTCGGAGGACAAGCCCGCGCTGGGCCTGGGTAAGATGGTGGGGGAGGAGGGGGCGGGGCTTAATGCCATGCAACGCTACAACAGCCTGATCCTCGACAATCGCAAGAGGGTCGCGCCCTTCTCCAAGAGGGTCTTGGACGGCCGCGGCAGGGACGCCGGCGGCGTCAACGACGAGGCGGTTGGCGAGCTGCTGGAGCACCGGCGGACAGAGGAGAGAGCTGCCGCCATTGTCAATGGCGACGCCTTCGCCGTCAGCCTGTTCCCCCGCAAGCCCACGCCAATCGCCAGCCCCAGCCTCTCCACCGCCTCCAGCAAGCGCATCAAGGTGGAGAAGGACCTGGACGTGCCCCCGGCGCCTCTCATCCCCTCGGAGAACGTCTACTCCCAGTGGCTGGTGGGCTACGCCGCCTCGCGCCACTTCATCAAGGACCCCTTCCTGGGCTTCAGCGATGCGCGGCAGTCGCCCTTTGCCACGTCGTCCGAGCACTCGTCCGAGAACGGCAGCCTGCGCTTCTCCACGCCGCCGGGCGACCTGCTGGATGGGGGGCTGTCGGGCCGCAGCGGCACGGCCAGCGGGGGCAGCACGCCGCACCTGGGCGGCGGCTCCGGCCACGGCGGCAGCGGAGGACGGCCTGGCTCCAAGGAGAGCCGGCGCAGCGACACGTGCGAGTTCTGCGGCAAGGTGTTCAAGAACTGCAGCAACCTGACGGTGCACCGGCGCAGCCACACCGGCGAGCGACCCTACAAGTGCGAGCTATGCAACTACGCCTGCGCCCAGAGCTCCAAGCTCACGCGCCACATGAAGACCCACGGCCAGCTGGGTAAGGAGGTGTACCGCTGCGACATCTGCCAAATGCCTTTCAGTGTGTACAGCACCCTGGAGAAGCATATGAAAAAGTGGCACGGCGAACACCTGATGACCAGTGAGATCAAGGTGGAACAGGCAGAGCGAAGCTAAAAGCCAGGTTAACCTATGTAACGCCACACTGTTGACTTTCACAAAAGAGAGAGAGAACAAATATGGGGTAGCTGGATACTCTTGAGATGCTAATTCTGGGTTTGTTTTTACGTTTCTGCCTGGGAAACTGCCAGCTGCGATAAACAAAATAAATTAAAAATGTAAAAATGAAAAAAAGTGAACAGACAAACAGACGCAAAATGAAGCTGTTTAAACAGCCTCATCCTTTTTAAACAATCAATCAGTTGAGTCATGACATATGTGGAGCCTTTAACTGTGCAATAATTTCTGTATTTATTGGATTTTGTATTTTGGCATGTGCAGGTACATTATTTGTTTAATTTAGACAATTTCTTAAATTTTTTTAACTTTTAGTTTTGTTTTCTGAATACCCAAATGACATCCTGAGATTTTTTTAGAAGACAGAAATCCATTTAAGTCAACATTTTTGGCCGCTGCTTATGATAAATTGTATATTTATCATACAAACGACGAGAAGTCATATTCAATCTTTGGCATTACTGAGAATGATAGAATTAGTAAATGTTGTGTGACGAGGAAACGCGGACAACAATCCCTCAGCATTGTAGCATGAACTGTCTACAACATGTCAATTTAGTTGGTTATGTAGCAGTGAGTCACTTCTGACAGTCAATCAAAACCAGAGAGGATCCAATGGTTCATAAACCATAACCTTATCTAGAGTACTAGATAACCACTGGGAGAAAGAAGTTATCAAGGCAGCTGCTATTGGGTACAAAGTACCAAACCCTAAAAATGTTAGAATGCATAAACACAAGTGCACACACACACACACACACACGCACACACACTCCAAATGTTTATTAATAAGAATCAACTTTTCTGTTTACGTCCCAATTTTCTTCACATTCTTGATTGTATTTATAGACACTTACACATTCATATCATATTTCCATCACGCCGCTGTGTTTTGTCAGGGTCTAACCCAGCATGAAACCACACCATCACTGCACGAGCGTCCATTATGGAGGAGTCAAAGTGCATTTATTAAAATCTCAGGACAATTTATAGGATTATATTCTTCAATTTGTCTAGTCATCACATTATTATTATTATTATTATTATTATTATTATTATTATTAATAATAATATTATTATTATTATTAATATTATTATTGTATACAATAACAAAAAAATATATTTGGGTACTATAAGGGTGGTTGCAACATTCCACTCTTTGCTCTCTAAAACCTCTTCTGCCATACGACTATTATTACATCTGCCATAATCTATATATTATGTGTTTGACACATTTATTTCCAGATACAGCATAAACGCAGGGTCAGGCGTTTTATTTCTTTTTCCCCATAGCAAAGCAGATTTGTCTTTTGTGTCATTATCATGATCATACCTGTTCCTATTTAATATCACTTTTTTAGTGTGGCTTGTTTACTTTATAGAATAAGTCTATAAATAGCAGATGACACTGCTTTGATTGATTTCTGCAAAACCGTGAATTGTGACATTATGTGGTATATTATTTAATAGTTACAATATAAAAGCCCCTATGCATTTCTGATTAGAATTATATAATGACTGTTTAAAATGAAAGAGTAAAGTTTGACTTAATTAGCATATTCATTTATTATTCATATGCGTCACAGTAAAAACAGTTAGAAAGTCCCCTCCCAAATATATCAGGAATCATTGGTAGTAAATGCAATCCTGTAATTATGTTGCAGCTATGTAGAATAAGGAACATTTATTACGTGTGATGAATAGTAAGACTTCCTTTCTTCTTTCTTCTTTTTCATTCAGGACTCCCTGTGATGTGTAGTTGAACGCATTCTGAGAAGTAGCAAGTCTGACACACACAAAAACACTGCAATGCTTTGCTATCTGTCAATCTCAAGCAGGCGCGATTATGCTCCCTATCGACGCCTCTGCTATTCTGAATATTGCATCACATCCCCTCTCCTGCACTAAGTTCACACAACCTCAACCCTGCTCCTCATTCAAGGTGATGCTTTCTCCTCATTTAATAAGAAATGGAACCCTTTGTGACTGCACCCCCCCACCCCCCACCCGGCCCCTTCCTTCACCACACCACACCACACCACAACACACACATAAGCAAAACAAAACAGTACAAGATGGAAACCCTCTGAGTGAGTGATGGATTTTCTTTGACTATAAACGGTCTCCGTTCTGCTGAAGGGTTCTAGAGTTTGGGATTACCTGAAATTAAAGTGCCGACGTTGATAGGCAAGGCTTTCTCAATGCCGGCACTATAAAATTTAAAACAATTATTTATCTCCAGGGCAGTTTTATTTTTTGTAATTTTTTTTTCCACTGCCATTCAATTTGATGTGAGTGTGCCTTGAAAAATGATCTTCCTATATATTGTCTCAGATCAATGCATCACGTTTGGTGAACGGCAATTGAGCAACAAAAATATGAGAAATTGTGCAAAAATGTGCGCCAGCTTTAGAGCTAATTTGCATAACACATTACAACAGAATTATAAGAGATGACGTCTTTAACAAAACAATGCAGATTTCAGGTTAGGAGTAGTCAGCACAATAATGATGTGTCTGTGTGTATATATGTATGCATATGTACATATGAAGGCACAAACTTATATATATAGATATATATTTCAAATTCTTCACACTTAAAGACAAGGCTTGTCCCTCAAATGAAAATTGCAGGAGTGGATTTAACCCTCACAATAATCATGGAACAGACTGAACAAAAATCAGGAACTGCAGAAACAACAAAACAATAAAAGAAACAAAAAAAATAATTTAGTGCACTGTCTTAAAATAAGTTTACAGTATTGAAACAAGTACAAGGGTAAAATATGACTTGTGTGTATGTGTGTTTTAAACAAACAAGTATTTTTCTTTTTCTCCAGGTTTGCTTCTAACGTTTCTCTGAATGCCATATGGCAATGTGTATATTGGTTTCTATCTTTTTTTTATTTTATTTTTTGGTGACGGGGTTTTAGTATATATATATATATAAATATATATGAATATATATTACATTTTTCTTGTTTACTGTTAAAGTATACCAGTATTTGTAATATTGGAGAATGCCTGGGCATTTTACAAAAAATAGAAAAAAGTTTTTTTTTAATTATTTTTTTTTTATTTTGCAGTCCAATTTAAATTGTGGGTCTCTTATAATGTTTTTGTCACTGTAACTGTAAAAGTCTTAAGTTTTCGTAATTTTATTCTGCCTTGGGTGTAATGAAATAAAAAAATAATAAATTAATTAAAAAATATTTGAGCTTTGATGATCACACTTGGGTTTGGGGGGGTAAGGGTCACACTTAGGGTTTGTGTGTACAAAGGTTAGGGGTCACAGTGCTTGGGTGAGGTCGTGTTTGGAGAGCTGGAAGTTATTATTTGGTTTTCATAATAAAATAGCAAAACACACACACATGCACAGTGATTCTTGATTTGTATCTATTTTCTTTTTTATGGGATGGATAAATATTCCTATAAATACACCTGTAGACATTGTCTTAATGAACGCACACACACACAAATATATGTATATAAATGAGTTTTTGTTCATTTTGCGTGCTTCCTTTTGTGAATGAACCCCTGCGCAACCCCTCATCCAGTGAAGAAATATACTGTATCATTTACATTTTCTTTAATTTGGGAGAAGAAAATCTTTACCTGATGCATTAGTGTTGTTGACATGGCTTCCGTTTGTCAGTCGCATTGTACAGAAACTGGCCGAAAGGTTGTTTGATGAGAAACATCCACATGCTAATGTTTGGTTTGTTGATTGATTGTACATCATTAAGCTGTTTGAGTTTAGATTTCTTCAATAATAATTCAGATCAGACATCTTTCATAACTCCTCCCCAAGTTCAAGGGCCGTCGTCTTCGTGACCTTTGACCCCAGATGCGCCTTGGCACGGGACCAGAGCACAAATGCAAGCTGTTGCTGCCTGTTTTGCCCCTTTGTGTTGTCACTAAACCATTGTTTCCGTGGAAACAAGACAAAGAGGGATTGCGGTGACCGCATGCTTGAACAAACAGGTTTTAATCAAACCCTCAATCCCCAAGAAACAAATAAACAGTAAACATTTCAGGCCTCGTGGGATCCAAGACCATAAACCACAGACGACATATACAGTCGTTTTTGTGAATTGCATTCCTATGGACACATATCGGCATATTGCTGAAGAACGATTAACGCCGGCGATATCATGTAGTATGATTATTTATATTGCTTACTGGGACTGTTTGTCCTCCACGGGACACTGTAGGCCAAAGTGACGTTACTTGTGGATGACACCATACTTTTTTTTTTTAATGTGCTACTATACATTTAAGATGGAGTGTGTTCTAGAAAAATGCGGGCATACAGTATAACTGCAGTATGTCCAGTGAAGCTTGCTGTAAATGTATTTTGAGAGGGGTTGGCGGGGGAAGGTGGTGGGGGGTGGGGGGGTGGTGTATGGGGAGGAGTGCTCTCTCTCTAATTCCAGAAAAAAAAGCTAACTTTTATTTGAGAGGTTACAGAGTTGAATGGAAGTGCTTTGGGTATATTTAAGAGATACATTCCATTGCAACATTGCTTCCCTTTCTTTTATCATGTTTGTAAGAACCAATAACAGGGTTGTCACGATGGTGAGAACCCTACATTTTTTATATGTTATATTGCTCAAAGACTGGGAGCTGTGCTGGTCTGGGAGGGGGGCCCTTTTGGTAGGGATCTTATGCTGTTTGTGATGACATTATTTAAACTGACTCTCTCATAGGTTTGTGTCGTCTATGATGTCATTTAGTTGCACATGGGACAAACTTGGTTTAATACCAGTAAACTGGGGGTGATACCAGTAAACTTGACATTTAGAAACTCCTCTGGCTACTTCTCGTTTTTTGTCGTAAGCATGCAAAATCCCCATCACTGCCAGATTTGCCCTAAATGTAAAGCTCATATACACATCGATATAACTACGTAGGGGCAATTCACTTACTGGCCTAATGGTAGTTTAATCAAGCTGTAAAGTGTGAAATGCATACCTTTATAAAAGTTATAAAAAAACTATTTTCATAAGCACAACACATCCTGAATTACTGCTGTTCGTATTAACACAGACCCAATAACTAATAGCCACAATGCATTTGTACCATTGACAAGACAAACAAGCTAGCTCAATTTAAAGCTAATCACACGTCTCCATGGTTTTCAATGATAGCAAATAACACAATCTTTATAATTTATTTTTTTAATTAAATAAAAAATACTGTAGAAAAATATGGGCATATAACCATGTCCAGTGAAGCTTGCTTTATTTTGATAGGGGTTGGCGGGGGATAGAGCGGTACTCTCTCTTTAATTTCAGAAACAAAGCTCATTTTAATTTGAGAGGTTTCAGAGTTGAAAGGAAGTGTTTTGGTACATTCAAGCGATGCATTCCATTGCAACATTATCAATTTTAAGCGATGCATTCCATTGCAACGTTCTCAATTTTAAGCGATTCATTCTCACATTCAAGCGATACATTCCATTGCTAGCTCACATTTGAGCCAATCACATATCTCCATGGGTTTCAATGATAACAACAAATAACACAATCTTTATCATTTTTTTTTTTAATAAATACAAAAATAAACAGACTGAAGGTGTTTTTTCTAAATTCAGTAAACAATAAAACATAATAATACTGTATTGCTGCAGTCATTTATATTAAAATAATATAATACAATAAACCTCTGTAAATATCAGATTCGTGTTTATGGAACAGTATTTAACAGTTATGACAATTCATATTTGCTGCTATAACAAATATAGGCAGTATGTGAAATCAATAAACACAAATGGGGTAATTATATATAGCATGTTGTTACTACTTGAATATATGTCATTTCTTATCTCTCGTTCACATTCTTTGAATTATATTATTATGAATAATAATAATAACAATAATAATAATAATAAAGTACAAGGCCACACTTCGTCAGAAGGAGGAAGGACGTTGAGCATCTACTAGTTGTGATTTGGAATTATAGTTTCATCAAGGCAAATGCATAATGAATCCTATATCCCTGACTGGTGGGAAGGGGGATGGAGGGATTATGTACCCAGTTAAGAGACCAAAGAAAGGGCGAGAGAGAGAGAGAGAGAGAGAGAGTAATATGTGTGAATTAGAGGATAAAAGGAGCAGATTTTATTATATTATGACACAATTGTGCATCTTAATTCTATAGTGTAAATACTGTTTATTATACATTATATAGTATTGACGTAAATAGATCAGGTTAAATGAATGCATGAAAGGGGTGAAGTCGTCTAACATTGGGATTGTTGCCAAATATTTCATTTAAGATGTTTTTCTGTACTAGAAAGAAAGACATGAATACAATGGATACAATCATTTAGGCAAAATGTGCTGTTATATATATGCTTAATGCTTAAATATTAGTTTTAAATGTGTAAGTGTTATGGTACAAAATAGTTGACCAAAATAATAAGATAATAATAATAATAATAATAATAATAATAATAATAATAATAAAATAACAAACAAAAATGTTGGTTATACTGGATGGACTGGAACAAAATGCAAAAAGCGAAGATACAAATGTACAAAGCAGCCCATGGTCTCGACTCAGCCGGGATCTGTCTTCCCGGAGTGTCGCTGGGCAGCGAAGCTACCTTCTGAGCGTCACCGTGGTTTCCTTCGCACGTGTTTACGGAGGACAGCGCACACCGGCCTGGCCCTCAGAGCCTTATCCCCTACCTCGCCCAACAGAGTGTGTGTGGGCGCGCACGCCCGTCCGTCAGTGTCAACCATGACAGAACGGCTCCACGGCGACACCTCCTCCCTGCGTTGCTGCTACTTCTTCGTCATCGACCCCCCCCCCCACACACACACACACACACACACAGAGACTTCACCTCAGAGGGGTTGGTGGCATCAGAGCCCAACAGCACAGGGCAGGGATGGCGGGGAGGGGGGAGGGGGTGATTAAGTCAGACAGACACCTCTGGGTTATTCACGAGGTATGGAATTATTTCAAGCAGTCTGACTGGCTGTCAACGCTCACAGCGTGCATTACCCCCCACCCCTTCACCCACACCCAACACAAGCAGACACATGCACACACACACACACACACACACACACTCACTCACACACAACCCCTCCCTCATTAAAAAAGAGCAACTTCAAATGACTTAAGCTCCGGTCGTCAGCACCAAAGCCACACTGTTGACAGGTACAGTAGGGTCTTAAGCCTTCAAAATCAACGCCGCTATTCTCCCTGACAACCCCAGGGGAAGTGTGCCAGTGTGTGTGTGTGTGTGTGTATGTGTGTGTGTGTGTATGGAAGGGGTGATGGGCGGAGCCAGGAGAAGAACGAAGGTGTGACTGCCAGAGGGATCGAATAGGCCACGACAGGAGAGAGAGAGAGAGAGAGAGAGAGAGAGAGAGAGAGAGAGGAGAGA
>JAODOY010000450.1:0-13718 GCA_025399855.1 Forbesichthys papilliferus | reverse complement strand
CCGGCCAATCTCTCGCTCCATAGTCCCCTCACTCGCGAACAAGACCCCGAGGTACTTAAACTCCTTCACTTGGGGTATACATGTTATAATGTATAATACATATTGATATACAACTAAGTTGTCTATATACATGAAAGTGTAACAGGTGCCGTTTCATGTCTGTTCTAGTCACTTTTTTACAAGTGTGTGTGTATTCTAGGTTCGGGAACAAAGAGGAGTACATGTTGTTTATGAACGACTTCCTGGAGCATGAGTGGGCGGGGATGATGCGTTTCCTGTCGGAGATCTCCAACCAGGAGACTCTGGCGACCACGCCCCCGTTCGAGGGCTACATCGACCTGGGCAGGGAGCTGTCCCTCCTCCACAGCCTGCTGTGGGATACAGTGTCCCAGCTGGACAAGGTGCCTGCCGCTCTGTGTCTCTCTGTGTGTGTGTGTGTGTGTGTGTGTGTGTGTGTGTGTGTGTATCTGTTTGCTACAGTTCCATTTGAGACACACACAGACTGATTACGCATGGACATGTAAACATGTATAATGTACTAACCAGTACATTGTGTTACCATGACTACAATGTCACATGACATGTGTTAGTGATAGTTAACTGGTTTGGTTTGGGACCAGTTAACTAGATGTACCCATGATGCCATGCATGTTATTTTCCCAGCATGCCTTGCTCCTTCCTGCATGGCTTGTGGTTGTGTTGCTGTTTTCACCTCGTTAAGACCCTTTTGTTGTTGTTTTTTCTCCTCCATCCCCCACCCCTACTCTGGCTGACACACTCTGTTGCCATGGTTATGCTGACGCTGCCACCAATGCATCCTGGTGGCTCCGCATGCACACACCATCCATACACACACACACACACACACACACAACAGGGTGATAACTCGTTCCTGCAGGCTACGGTGGCCCGTCTGGGACCTTTGCCTCGTATCCTAGGAGACATCACCCGGGCACTGGCAAGCCCCGCCCCCAACCCTGGTCCTGGCCCTAGTCCCGGTCCTGGTCCTGGCCACAGCTCCCAGCTACAAAGGCTCCACCTCCACAGCTCCGCCCACAACATCAATGACAGCATGTCCTCAGGTCTGCACCGCATCTTTGAAGAGCCAGCAGACAGGTAATGAGACACACAGACAGACAGACAGGTAGATAATGAGACACACAGACAGACAGGTAGATAATGAGACAGACAGACAGACAGATAATAAGATACACAGACACAGAGAGGTCATGAGACACACACATACAGGTATTGAGACAGACAGACAGACAGACAGACAGGTAATGAGACACACTGACAGACACACAGACAGGTAATGAGAGAGACAGACAGACAGATAGTAAGACACACAGACACACATATAATGAGACAGACAGACAGACACACAGGTAATGAGACAGACAGACACACAGGTAATGAGACAGACAGACAGACAGGTAATGAGACAGACAGACTGCCCGACTATTGCTTTTATCTTAATTTTCACTGAGATTATAGTCTGGAAAAGTTGTTTGCTGTAGTGTTCACAAAGCGACCAATCAGAGACCAGTGGGGGTGGCTAAATGGTATTATGTTAAAGTCAAGTGTGTTTCTAAATGGTGGTAGAGCTAGATGAAGTGATACAAACTGTTGTAGCAACACTGATTGTTTAAAGGGTGTCCAATAGTTTTAAAATTACCCAAAGGTCTACACCCATTTGGATGCAACGACCTATGGCGCAATGAATAATATTGAGTGTGTTTATTACTCAAAAGACTAAATGAAACGTCATAATAATGTAATGTGTGTGGAGAGTCTCCACTGTACTATTACAGTTAAAGTGATGTCATGTCCTGTGTCTCCAGCGAGATGAGGAGCCTGCGCTCTCCGGTGCAGGAGGCGTTCAGCTCCTCCCACAGCGTCTCTGACCAGGAGGAGCCGCACCACCTTCTCCCTAACGGCCGCAGCGTCTCGTTGGTTGACCTGCAGGCCGGCCTCCAGGGCCCCGCCCACCTCCACGAGGCCCTGCCCAGGCTGAGCCGGGCAGGCTCCCAGGCCTCCATGGGCCACCAGAACCAGGCCCACTCCACCCCGCACACCCCCCAGAGCAGGGCGAGCCCACGGGAGCCCCTTCCCCAGAGCGCCCCCCAGGCTCGCAGACCTCTGCCCCCCCAGCGCAGCCTGCAGCCCCTCTCCTTCCAGAACCCAGTCTACCACCTCAGTAACCACGGCAACGCCACCGGCCGCGCCCCCCACGACTCCAGCAGCGAGAACCTGAGCACCGAGAGCTCCTCGCACAGCCGCAGCCAATCGGATGAGCTCAGCGTGGCGGGCAGCCAGCCGGGGGAGGGGTCCGGCAGCGGCTCGGCTCCCCGCCGCCGTCCGCCGCCGCCCCCAGTCGTCACGGCGACGGCCGTGGCGGTGCCCCGGCAGAGCACCACGGCGGGCACGGCCCACATCGTACGAGTGGACCAGCAGAGCCGAGGGGGCGGGGCCAGGGCTTCCAGGCCCCTCCCACACAGCATCAGCAGCACAGAGACCCCACTAGTGCCCCCCACGCCCACGACCACGCCCGTGATGAGCAGCCCCCCAGCCCGGCTAGATAGCCCCAGCCCCGCTCCGAGGAGCAACCCCAAGGCCACACCGCAGGTACACACCACACACTAGCTTCACTGAGCCACGTCTGTTGTGTTTAGGCGCCCCCTACAGACATAAAGTGTCTCACCATTAGCTGTGTTTACATGGACCCTGATATTCCAATCAGAATCAGGTTAAAAGCTAATTGGAATAGAAAGGCCCAACTCGATTGGAACCGCCTTTGAAAGCAGAGCAGTAGTATAACCCGCTCCATAACCTGATTGAAAGAATAATTGTACCATGGAAACGGTTTAACCCGAATACTTCCTGGCTGCGTTCTCCTGCGCATGCACCCATCCTTTAACAACTACTGTTGTTTTGTGAACACCGTTTTGTTCATGTAAACCCAGCTATTGTGTCACAACTAGAACGGCTATAATGGATGCGCAATAGAATGTGCTCCCTTATTAAAGGTAGTCTAGGACTGTATGGAGTGCCTGATGTAGTGGTTGTTTGAGGAAGTTGGCGACAGAGACCCTATTAGCACACTTGTACGCGGCCGTCCAACTATTGTGCAAGCCAAATCAACGTGCTGGGCGAGAGAGACTTTAACAAGGTAGCCAGCGTCTGATTCACAAGACGCATTTTTTAAGAGAAAGTAAGACACGTAGCGTCTATGGCCTATGGCTGTGTGTGAATATGCTAATGTTCTTCTACTGTGTATACTGTGCTGTGTATGCTTATGCTAATGTTCCTGACCTGTGCCCAGGTCCAGTCCCCAGTAGAGTCAGTGACCATGTCTCCGGTGGAGCGCACAGCAGCCTGGGTCCTGAACAATGGCCAGTATGACGAAGAGGAGGAGGGAGAGAGTAGAGAGGAAGGCTGTAATGCAGAGAAGGTACACAGTCCAGCTGGATATACTGGGAACCATTAGAATAAGATCAACTGGAAATGCTGTGCTCGTTTCTGAGATGCTCATCATTATGTGCCACGGCTGTTGATTGGTCCGTTTGAATGCTAGATGTTTGTAAACATTACAACACGTTTGGACAGGCTGGTGTAAATGTATACTACCAAATCCAAGCGTTCGGGATGTTCAAAGTATACTGCATGGGGACGTGTCAGCTATTTCTGTATACAAGAAACGTGCTTTGGAATTAGAGATCTATAAACTATGATTTATAAGCGCACAAATTGTTTCCCGTGAACAATATTGGTGTATCTAAGAGATTTCCTGGAAATAAATAAGTTGTATATGCTTAGAACACTCAAGTACGTCCATTGCTATAATTGTTTGTTATAAATCGCAATATTTCGCCTTGCTTGCAGTATCGCAATATATTGCATCGTGGCCATTGTATCGTGATATGTATCGTATCACCAGATTCTTACCAATACACAGCTTTAGAATACAGTACGTGGGCCTTTTAGTTGAAGGAGACTGGTGCTAGCTAGACACTAGCACTGATTGTGACACGCCTGTGTTTGTGGTCCTGTCGTAACAAGGGCCCAGTCCGTGTGTTCACACCACTTAAAGAACCAACAGGATAACTAGTTCAAACCTGTTTGTTGCACACCGTCCCTTTCGAGGCGTTGACCTGCTCTCTGGCTCCCCCTGCAGTACGAGCAGGAGATCGGCAGGCTGAAGGAGCGCCTGTGCGTGTCTGGCCGGCGCCTGGAGGAGTACGAGAGACGGCTGGTGGCCCAGGAGCAGCACATGCACACGCTGACGCAGGAGTACAAGGGCCGCCTGGAGGACAGCGAGGAGCGCCTGAGGAGGCAGCAGGAGGAGAAAGACAGCCAGATGAAGAGCATCATCTGCAGGTGGCGTTGGCTCCGCCCCTCCTGGATGCACTGCCGCACACATCCAACCTGCACATACCTGCTGAACAATGCAACAGCCACTCATAAGCAACTGTGTGTGTGTGTGTGTGTGTGTGTGTGTGTGTGTGTGTGTGTGTGTGTGTGTGTGTGCGTGCGTGCGCAGGCTGATGGCAGTAGAGGAGGAGTTAAGGAGGGATCACGCTGAAATGCAGGCCGTCATCGATGCCAAGCAGAAGATTATCGATGCCCAGGTAACCTGGCTACTGTGGCGTTGCTCAGAGACTAGACAGGAAGCACGGCTTGCCCTACAAGGAAATAACAAAAGCTTATAATGAGGCGCTTACCATATGGTCTATTACCCTAACCCTGGACTGTAGGCTTTGTTCAATGTGTTTTTGTCACGCCCGGAAGCTCAGTTTCTCTATGCCACGCATTTCTACAGCTGTTACCAGCTAGACCCTCCTCGCTACAGCTACAGATTTTCCATTTTCACATTTTGGTATCGCTTAGAACCTCGTAGTACCTGGTACCAGGTATTATCCCACCTTTTGCCCAATGGAAAAGCAAAAAAGGCGAGTCGAGTTGAGCTGGCACCACAAAGAGGAAGGCTCCCAAAACGAGTAGAGTAGAGTAGAGTAGAGTAGAGGTCAGTTGAGTTGAGCTGGTACCACAAAGAGGAAGGCTCCCAAAACGAGTAGAGTAGAGGCGAGGTCAGTTGTGTTGAGCTGATACCACACAGTGGAAAAGCCATATATGATGATTGGCAGATTTCTCAATAGGGGCGTGGACCTGTAATATACGTTATAGCCATAGTTATATAGTCATCAATATGGTTTCTACTTTGTCTGTAGCCTAAAGGAAGTCAGACTGAGTTCTCGATGCAGCAGTTCTACCAATTGCAAGCATTTAGTAGTGATTCTTGCCATAGCTATTAGTAAAATGTGTTTTAAAGATGCTGATTTTAAATATATATTTAAATATATATATATATTTAAATATAGAGATTTCAATTTTGTAATTACTTTGTGGTTTTTGGGATTATAACTAGCAATATACTTTGGCTGCTTTTGATGCAACATGGAAGACGCAGCTAATGTTGTAGGCCAGAATTTGAGAAATTGTAATTGATATACAGTTGGCTTACTTTAGCCTCCTAAATGAAAGGCTAAAGGCCAATCAAAAGCAAAAGCAGCTAATGTCAGCTTGCTGCTGCGCTTCCCTTGTGTCTGAAAGGACATGCCGCCAAGGCCTGGTTGCTATGGCTACCTTCAGACTAGACCAGATCCATGTGGATGAGAGAGTTATGCCAACAGAGGGTTTTTTTTCCATGGTTAATGGAGACGCAAAAAAGTTCCAGGAAGTGCTTACTGGGCATTTTGAATCGATATATACAGATACATAACTGATATTTTTGGTAATTAGTAATAAATAAATGCATCGATTTACATTTACAATAGAATTATAGGGTATTTTTAGTATTTGCGACTAACTTCTAGGAATTGTATTGAGACTCCACGATCTGCCATTGTTGTGAGAAAACAGTCCATTGGAGTGGCTCTCTTCTACATGGCTCTGGACTAGACTAGCTAAAACGGGACCCTCAGATGATGATGGGTTACCATGGCTACCTGTAAACTACACTATCTAGCTGTTTAGAATAAGGCCGTACCTCCAGATGACAGTTGGTTACCTTTGGTTAACCTGTAGACTGTTGATGGATGTGTGTTGGGTTCCAGGTCAATAGAGGGTCTGAGCTGAACCTCTCAGGCAAGTAAATATAGACCCCCAACATCTCCCCGTACCCCTTCCCCAACCCCTCCCCCCCCCCTCCCCCGGCTGGTTGTGGAGAATGAGCACAAATGCACACCACACCCATTCTTCACCTGCTGCTACAGCTTTAACACAACACAGATTTAATTGATTATCGCTGTATACTGGACAATATGGCATCTACACAGCTTACCTGTCAAGACTAAATATACAGTACAGTACTGCTACTTTGACTATACTTCTTCTACTGCTAATACCATTACTACTATTATTACTAAGACTAATCATATAGTGCTTTCCTTACTAGGTGTTGCAGTAGTTTCCAGTAACATACTTCTACTGGGGATGTAGTACATGTTCCCAGTAGGACAAGATATTGTGATGTACAGGAATGTGTGTTTTGTGTGTGTGTGTGTGTGTCACGCTGCCTTTATTTCTGTTGTCTGTATCCCTGCCCCCTGACCTGCCTGTCTCCCTGCCCTCTGACCTGCCTGTCTCCCTGCCCTCTGACCTGTCTATATCTCAGTCCTACAGACAGATAGCAGGTCATCGCTGCCACAGCGTGAATGACACTTTACATATTCTTTATAGTCTTGTTTTTATTCTTGGCTTCTGCAAGAGAAAAGACAAAACACTTTCTATCAAATGCGTTGTTTTTGTCACAGCCTTTGAAACAAAGCAGTCAAAGCATTTGTAAATCTCTTCCACCGCTTTTAGCCTGCCACTTTGCTGTCCAAAACCCCTCCAACCCATCACAGGCAGTGTGTAGACACTATGGAAATAAACATCACACGCTTTGCCCACTGCTATATTTAAAGCCGTCGATTGAAATCGAAATCTAACAGATCACATTTTCTTTTAAATGTTGCCTATCAAGGCACATCGCCAGGCCTTTCATAACATCCAGGAGAGACATGCTGTAAGCCGTCAATAGTGCTGTCTAGTAAATGAATGTGTATGTATGTCGCAGTTAGACTATACACACAATTAACATTGTGTACGGATTGTTCCTGTCAGGTGTACAGTGGTTTTATATCATACGATTCCTGTGGTGCCACCTGACATCAATGATTCCTAGCACCAGTTAACAATGGAGCTGTAGCTCACTGGGGCACCCCCCCACCCCCCTTCCCCTCTCTGTTCCTTCCCCAGGAGAAGAGGATAGGCTCCCTGGACGCGGCCAACGCACGGCTGATGGCGGCGTTGACGCAGGTCAAGGAGCGGTACGACATGCAGAGTCTCCGGAACGGCCTGTCACCTACCAACCCCACCAAGCTGTCAATCACTGAGACCGGCGAGTTCCGCAACAGCAGCTGCTGATTGGACGAGTGGACAAGCTCGTTATAGAGCGGGTTGGAGGAGGGGCTCTCTCCCCATCGAATGAACATGCAGTATAGCCCCCGCCCTCCATACAGACAAGCCTATTAAGAATGTCTGGATATAGAGATCTATATATAAACATGTATGTATATAGATTGTATGTGGAGCAGTGTACAGAGGAGATACAGGGTGGCTGTTTTATAAATGGCCGTTCCTCTGAGCAAGCACCTCTTAAAAGCTTTTAAAAGGTTTTAGGTGTGGATTGGTAGAGAGATATGAGATGAACCAAAACAGTTTTCTAACTTTTTTAGCGTTTTCATTTGGAGCTTCTGGTTGTTTTGTTGTTGAGAGATAGTTATATTGAGTGGCTGGCACTGGCCGTAACAGCCTGCCCACTGTTTAACCTGTTTCCTGTGTTTAGAGGACCGTTTGAATAAGAAGGACATTATTAATTTATTCATGCACTTCAAATGGCTGAGAAGAGAGAGGTTTTATACAGACTCTGTTGCTAACTGCTGTTAATGTGTGCACATAACTTGTTATATGTTCTAGCCCATGTTAAAAACAAACAAACAAAAAAACACAATTTGCATATCTGTCTGTTGTTGAATGTTCACATTAATTAAAAGCTGCCTGTTCAACTGTGGCCACATTTTTAGACATATCCTTGGAGGTTGCATTTGGGAACTCTAAGGATGACCATCATTGTATTTATTATATTATCCAATACATCCATTATAGTTTATCCATTTTAATTAGGGCTTCATCTTTATGGTGACAATTTCAGGCCTTATTTTCCTGATCATTTGGTGAAATCTGCTTAGTTAATTTACTTACAAGTATTTTAGGTTACTTTGACAGCTTGTTCTGTCTAGACTAACACTAATTGTCAGATGTGCAAACCATTTTCATGACCATAAATTCCTTATATAGAATATAACTATATACATTAATCCGTAAAGTCACACAAATAAAAGATGTAGCTGTAGATGTAGAAAACTTTATTGATCCCAAAAATGGCAATTAATTTGCATCTTACACCACATGACACATGCATATGTGTTAAACACTGATCAAAAACAAAAACAAGGTCAGTATCGGAAAAGATAAAAGTATTGTACAAATTTAAATGTATAAATAAATTAAATATACAAAAACCTTACAATAATTTAAAAGTATTTAAAGTGATTGCAGTCTAATGTTATAGCCGATGGGATAAAATATTTAGAATAACTGTGATCGGTTTTCCCCTGAGCGGTGACTTGAATGCGTCAACATGAAAGCTATACAGAACATGATGTTGTTGGCTTAATATCGTTTTTGCCTTATTTTTTATCTTATTGAAATAAAGTGAAGTGAATTCAAGTCCCTCAATTTAATTCCAAAATAAATGACTGAAAATGAATGGTTTCAGCAGTCATGTGATATACAGTGTAAACATGAACAGAATCATAAGGTAGGGACTAGGAAGAAATATAATGGTCCATGTCTGTGCAACATATATTCAGTGTGAAGGATGGATAATCTTTTCATTAGCACATGCGGGGGGATGTGCGGGATGATCTTCATTAGTACATATGGGCACAGCTCATCATGGAGAGGATCAGAGAGGTTCTCTGGGCGGATGTTAAGTTTTGCCATCAATTGCCACACATGTCCACCACCACCACCTCCAGACTGTCAAGTCCAAGCTCAACAACAAAGCTGGCCTTCCTCGCCAACATGTTAACCTAGCTGTTGCCATCTCTGGTACTTGACTGGTAAAACATCATTTTAGCTGTTGGGTATGCTGAACGACCTGAGCCCAGTGTTCTGCTTCGCGTGCTCTGTTGTAGATTAGAATATCCCAGCTATGTGTGTCGCTGTCCAGTCGCTGTCCAGGCCTATTCTGAAACGACATGCAGGACACATTTTGTTCATAGTAGGATCCATCCTTCATAATATAGTTCTATGGATCAACCATCTTAAATTGAGAGTCAGTCGTTGTTTTGATTTTTTTGGAAGGTTTTATAAAAGTCATTCTTCCAATCTGGGCATGGTGTTTTAATGGCTTAACATATATTTCATGATTTAGAGAAGTGGTCGAAGGATCCTGAAAGTGGCAGGGTGGGCGCTGTATCTGCCGGAGTTTGGGGTGCGGCTGGCTAGACGTCTGACTGATCACTTTTAAGTGTATACGGCGGAATTGGTGGCGTTGATTTTGGAGTTGCGTTGGGTAGAGGAGCTGAGGCCGCGTAGTGTGGTTGTGTGCACGGATTCTGCGGCGAGTCTCCAAAAGTCTCCAGTAACACCAGAAAAAGTCGCTAGATTTGTCTCTAGTCGCTTTTTAAAAAAAAAAATCGCCAGAGGGGTCTGAAAACTTGCTAAATATAGCGACAAAGTCGCTAAGTTGGCAACACTGGTGTACGCCCTCACACTCCGGTACAGTAGGTAGCGGTATATGCACCTTTCAGTTGGTTGCGATCCGCCATTAAACCCCAGAGAAGAAGAAGTAGTAGTCATGTACCCAGTCGGCCCCCAAACGTAGAATATGAAGAAGTAGAGGTGCCCGCATGTTGTTCTTTCTGCAGCAACTATCGGTTTACTAACTACCGGTATTGCTTAAATAAATTCGGTAGCAAACATTTATTCAGTTATGTAAGTAAAAACATGATAACTATAGTTATAAATGGGTTCATTCAGTTCCCATTTGAATTGCATTACTATCAGTACGGGGCTGTAATTCGTCGTGGAACGCTAGCCAGGCTAACGTTAGCTACCAGTGATTCAGACAGGATCATTTAACAAAAAGAAACTTGTTATGATTTAACTTAATACTTAATACTTACTTTTCTAGTATTGTTGATACCAATGTGTCACTGCTAATGCAAGCCTCGAGTACCGTAGTAATAATAATAATAATAATACACAGTACGTGTAAAACAATGGTTTTCCTTATCACGGGTATGTTATCTGAAGAAAATGTTTAATTGATTTACCGGTAAATACATTTTTTTTACAGTACGGTATGTGTGTGTGTGTTTGAGAGAGAGATATAAACAAAATAAAACCTATGAGTAGCCTCAAATATATTGCGTGCACAGAAACGTACTGTGTTGTGTGTGTACCGTTACTGCAGGTACCATACCTCCTCCAGGGGTGGTTCAATATTATTGCTAATCTAGTTTTAGGTTATGTTAAAATTACTTGTGCAATATACTTTAATTTAATCTAGGTTATTATTGTGTAAATTAAACTGAGATTGTCAGTACAGTTTGGTGCAACACTAGTTGCCTAGGTGTAGCCAGGGTTGGGAATTAACTGATTACATGTAATCAATTACTTGTAATCTTATTACAAAAAACAGTAACTGTAATCCATTACAGTTACCAGATAAAATAGTGCAATCAAATTACATGTATTTTTTTAAAATTAGATGATTACTTCTAGGACTACTTTCAAATGTAAAAGGGAAGTTTGCAGAAGAAAATGCATAAAACAATTTAATCTACTCGTATTTACCTTTCATTAAAGTCAATAACTAAAATAAAGTCCTACTTTAATATGATCCCCTGCTTAACATATACGGTAAAAAAAATGAAACATTTGTATGCAGTAAATTGCTTTAGATTGCATATCAAAGAACAATGTTTACGCATGAAGTAATCTAAAAGTAATGGAAAGTAATCGTATTACGTTACTAAATTTAGGTAATCCAAAAACTACGTTACTTAACTATTATAATTTTTAACTGGTAATTAGTAACTGTAACGGATTACATTTAAAATGAAACCTACCCAACCCTGGGTGTAGCCTATCAACCTAATATAGCGATGTATACATGATTCCCTTTTCTCTTTAAGGCTGGCTTTACACTGTGAAACTTTCATGCAACTTTAGTTGCTCTAGTTGCGGGAAAGTTGAATCTAAACCCGTCCTATTTGTGATTGTCTTTTGCCAGACGACATCCTGCTCCACGATGGCGGACATAAAAAACTTCCTATACGCTTGGTGCGGGAAAAAGAAATTAACACCCAGCTATGACATACGAGCAGCCGGGAACAAAAACAGGCAGAAGTTTGTGTGCGAGGTGATTTGTTTGTGAGCTGTAATAAATGCCAGTCATTAAGGCCAAGGCTTAGACAATGTCTGTGTTTACAAACATATGTAAGCAGCATGTATTCTATGCTTTCTAGAAATAGAGTAGAATAGAAACACTACAACAGCATAGACCGCTTCTTAATTTTGACATCCCTAAATTAACATACTACAATAGATCTTACATGGCTTACTAGCTTGTAACTTAATGTTTACCTTGTAGTTAACATTTATTTCCACTGTAGTGACACAATGTTGTGTGTCTGCAGGTGCGTGTGGATGGCTTTAGCTACATTGGCATGGGGAACTCCACCAACAAGAAGGATGCTCAGTCTAACTCAGCACGGGACTTTGTCAACTATCTGGTCCGGATGGGTCAGATGTCTGCTGCGGAGGTGCCTGCCCTGGGGGTGAGCAATGCCTCGTATTCACCAGAGGGAGGCTTAAACAGCTACCCCGGACTGGACTATGGCAGAGACGGGCTTTTTGGCCCCATTTGCCGCTCCCAGAAGTAGATCATGTATTACAAATGCACACAGCAGCTCCCAGCTGCCTACCCATTTGTTCAAATGAAATCTAGTTTTGTTAGCTTTTGTACAATTAATTTATGAATGAGTCCATGTGAAATGTGTAACAACATTGCGTCCTTTTTTCACTACGATCTTACCGGCAAGATGAAAAATGAACACCCACACTGCACACTAATACATACCGGTATAGAAGGCACGCCCATAAGGCACATCTACATGTTATTGCAGTTGATTTATGTACTGACAATGTTAATATTATTTTATGAATGATTAGGGGTTAGTTTTCCCTCAATGATCAGACGGCCTGCTGTAGGTTACACAAGACTGCAAATTGCAATCTTTTGTAGTTCTTTGTCTCTCTCTGTTGAGCATACTATTAGTGTAATTAAGATATCTGATGAAAATAATCTTTTTTTTGTATGCTTAAAACCCTAGAAAAGCATATTTATTGTGTTAGCAAGGCTAACATAGTGCATTCTACACCTGAGGATTCTGTTGTGTGTTTCTAAGCAGTTTGTTTTTGTATTCATACCATTAAGTACTACTAAAATAAATGCCTGGCCGATTCAAAGATGGCTACTGAGTGGCAAGACTTGCCTATAAGTACTTTGTCTGTAATCAAGAGTTACTTCCCAACAGCAAGACTGCCCCACATTCATTACAAAGTGGCAGAATTAAATATTTTAATATTTATTTGTCAATACATTTTTTTTTCTTCTGTCTTGACGACGGGCAATTCTCCCAATCACCCCAGTGGAAAACAGTATATGGTTTGGACTTGTCCAATCACCTACAGTTAAAGAAAGATATTCATGGTGTTTCTTATGGTCCTGTCTGTCCACAGGCTGGGCCTTCAGATTTCACCCAACCAGA
Source organism: Forbesichthys papilliferus (assembly GCA_025399855.1). NCBI lineage: Eukaryota > Metazoa > Chordata > Actinopteri > Percopsiformes > Amblyopsidae > Forbesichthys > Forbesichthys papilliferus. Next base: position 768 of record JAODOY010000450.1, on the reverse strand, counting down.
TGGGCTTCCAGGAGAGGGGGGCAATGGGAGTCTCCCAGCAAGTGGGCCTCTCCCCCCACACATGATAGTGAAGCAGGAACAAGGTAATTCTGCATGCTATACACTAGTGGTGTAATGCATCGTAGTTGATGCGTGACCTGTACGGATCACTCCCCACGGTTTGGCATGTGTAGTTAGCAATCGTTAAGTGAATATAATTTTTATTGGCACTGTTATTTTTATTTTTTATTTTTTATGTACGTAAATCTCCAGTTGCAGTTAAGAGATACTTTCAGCATTCTCATTTGTCTTTTGTCTGACGTGCTTCGCACACCGTGCAAGGATTGCCATGGATTTTACACGTCCCGCCGGTAGCCTACTAATGCTGAGAATGAATTGGCTTCGCTATGAGCTATGCTGAATATCACCACGCCTGGTTTTCTTCGACTTTGACACTCAGCCGCAATTAGTGCTGGGACGATTAGTCGACGTAACCGACGTCACCGGTTACTAAATACGTAGATTTGCTAAATGTACCGTCGACTCGGAAAAATGCTGTCACTCTGTCTTAAAGGAGCACTAGCGGACGCTTCCATTTTCCTCTGGCGCATAGACCAAACATGTTTACCCCCGCTGCCCCGTTGCTCTATAATCTCATCGATCTGATGAGATTGTGTTGTCAAACGTTAATTTGTAGGCCATATTACTCGCCTGTTGTCATAGAGGTCTGATTCTACAGTATAACAAAAACAGCCTAACATGAGAGAAGGAGAGGGGAGGAGTTCATGC
>JAODOY010000449.1:0-13719 GCA_025399855.1 Forbesichthys papilliferus | reverse complement strand
GTTTTCCAATCAGCATCGTGTTTATAGCTATACGGGCGTGGTTTTCCAATCAGCATCGTGTTTATAGCTATACGGGCATGGTTTTCCAATCAGCGTTGTGTTTATAGCTATACGGGCGTAGTTTTCCAATCAGCATCGTGTTTATAGCTATACAGGCGTGGTTTAGGTGTGCTGACAGCAAAAACCACCAGATGTTTCATCCAATCAACTGCCATGTATTTTTTTGGAAGTGCCTTCCTTTCACAAACATGGAGTTGTGACAACAATTCATCTGGCATGTCAGGTTACAGATACGTGGCTCCGTCTCTACCTTCTCCGTGGTGAAGTTGCAGTTGAGCTTCCTCTGCTCTACGGCATGGGCCATCTCTGTCCACTCGGTGAGCGTGTCATCTCTGTAGGCCAAGCTCACGTCGATGGTGACCAGCGCCCCGTCCTCTGGGGAGCAACATAGTAGAGAAATCGCCACAAAAAGTTAGATTGAGCTTTCTCTTTAATTAAAGATGTATGAGCTGTATGTGGCAAACTGGCGACCCCATCTGGTTATACGATGCAACTGCATTCACTCATTTTTTAAAAGGTGTAACATTATTCTTCCATTGAGCAAAACATTGTTGTGTTGTCAAAGTGGCAAAAGTGGCAAGGCAGAGCGGTCGGACAACCAACTGAAAGCCTTATGTACGGAACGTTTTGTGATATGAAATACAACAAGGTGTAATGATAAATATGTGGAAATGTAATTTCAGCAACCAACTGAGCAAAGGCAAGAATCACGTTTTTAAACCAAACCAACTAAACATTTCACGGTTAAATGAAGAGTGCACCGCAGATCCAATTAAGGTTGTATATTTGGTGAATAAAGGACACCTTTGTGCAGGGAGAAAAGCATGTCCTGTTCAGGCAAGTTTAATTACCTGTACCTCCTTACTGTGTAGATATTACTCCAACTCTGAGACAATGAAGCCATGGTGACTGAAGGCTAGACAAAAAGCCTTTTGAGTTTCATGTTAGAAACATAGAATCATTGAGGTTATGGATTTAATCAAAATTGACATCCTAATGACAGGGCATCAATAGAGCTTGAATACATTGAAGATTATATTTGTTTGGCTATTTCAAAACTGTCAGTTAAGATATTTAACATCATATATCCATTATCCTCATAATGTAAACTAGGCCAAAGAAACATCTCTAACTAGTTTTAATCATTATTTTAAATAACAATGCACTGCAGGTCTAACAAGTGTGGGTTCAGTCCTTTAACTTTCAAATTATTTCACAAACGGTACATTACAGATTTTTAAATAAGAGCCTTCAACCAAAGCTTACAATACACCTTGAACTGAGTGGGCTAGTAAAACCAGAGACACTTATAATATAAATATATATATCTAAAATAGAGGAGACAAACCACTTAGAATATTGAATGGAGCTCTATGGGAAAATTCTGAAACGACCAATGTGTTGTAGGAAAAGAGACAATCATCTTCTTTGTAACTGCAAAGCATTAATCTATTTAACCAATCGTGTGGTTGCTTGCACCGATGCAAGCCGACTGTAGCACATGCATATTAAAAGTTTAACCTGGGGGGAAAACTTTCTTTTAAACCTTATTTTGGGGGGAAAGTCACCAAACATTTTAAGCTGCTTTTATCAGATTTGACTTGTAATTGTACACATGCAGTTGTTATGTCCTGGTGACCATTGAAAGAGCAGTTACTGTACTCTCCATTTCAATAAAGTCTTCCTAAATAACTGCCTGGGGCATTTCAAAGATGGCTGCCGAATAACGAGACTTGCCTAGATAGACTTTGGTAAAATGAACAGAAACGCCATAACAGCCGAGTTGCTACAACTCTATACCTCACAATGCATATCCCTCTAGGGACCTCCCATACCCTTCTGAAACAAGCTGGAATTAGGTGAGAGGAACCCAGTGCCCTGTCTGTTCTGGCCGTCAGAGGAGGAGGAAGAGGAAGGTGGGGGACGAAGAGGAGGGCAACAGGAGTGGAGGCCACAATTTGCCGCTCTCTCCTTCTGGAAGCACCCCTGAATGTCAGATTACTTCATACAAACATTCCGCTCAAGTTAGTGGCGATCACCACGGAAACTAAGCCTTCTCAACAGCTGTGTTATTGGTGGCCTTCTGCCAGGGATGACTGGTGGTAGGTGTGGGAGATGAATAAGACTTTGCCAACCATGGGTTGTCTCCCAGGGGCACAGACGCAGATAGGACACGGTGGTCACCCTTTTCACAAGACGATTCAACCCGGGTCGTGTTTTTATAAAGCACGTTTAAAAACAACCAGTGTTGACCAAAGTGCTCTACGAAGCAGGTCAAGCAAGTACACAGTGAAAACTTTTTCTGTATTTCTATATACGGTATCTAAATAGCGTTTGCACTCATGTGTTAAGCAAACTAACACTAAACAACATAGTCTTTGCTGGCTGTATAAAATAAAAACAATTTTAAAAAACAGACAACCACTCAAATAAACCGGTGGCAAATTCTGGTCACAAGACTACAGAAGGAAAGGAATTCACAAAGAGGGAATAAATTATACAGTCTAATCATTATTACCCACATCTGAGCAATCTTCTACCTTCACAGAGTGCCTTGTGAATTAGCTACGATAGATGTAAGTCTAAAGCTATGGTCTAAAACCTCTGGTCAACGATGCTGCCTTTGGTCCGGGATCAATCACTAACCAGTCAGTCTAGCAGAGAGGTAAACACACCAAAACCCCCAGTCAGTCTAGCAGAGAGGTAAACACACCAAAACCCCCAGTCAGTCTAGCAGAGAGGTAAACACACCAAAACCCCCAGTCAGTCTGGCAGAGAGGTAAACACACCAAAACCCCCAGTCAGTCTGGCAGAGAGGTAAACACACCAAAACCCCCAGTCAGTCTGGCAGAGAGGTAAATAAGCCGAACCCCCCTTACCCCTGCCCAGAGCATTTCCACTAAGGTCAGGAATGTTTGCTACTACACGACACAATTCCCCGGTGTGACGGCCCGGGCAAAGACTTAACTGAACCTAGAATTTATATCCTCAGTCCTTTCAACTGGCATGCAATACATTGTTTTCCTTTGATGGAGGAACAAGTACTCCATTTCTCCAGACGAACATATCTTTTTCTGTACTTCCCCAAACTAGGGCAAGGATATATCAAAACTAATTTCCTAGCAGTTTCCCATCACTGAGCAGAGATAGTTGAGACTACATTCCCAGATTATCTCCGTATGCGTTCAGTAAAGCCACTACATTCTCTCTAATCCCCTTTTCATTACCTCGGGGCAAGGTTTAAAAGCACCAGACACAATCCTTGTCGCCCTCCACCCTCTCATCTCACCCATACAGCCCCAACAGCAAAAGTTGCTGTCGTTTTATCTGCAGTCCAGGGTTTTTATTACTGGGTGGGTGTCTCACAGACTATTCAAATAATAGTCTTGTTGTGATGAAAGAAACTTAAATTATTCAACGTCATTGGGTTTTGGGATACAAAAACAAAGATAGATAGAACGAAAAGATGGATAGTTGGATGCATAGAGGTAGTTCAAAGCAAATAATTTGTTCATATTTAAGACTCAATTTTATTTTGGGTGCTAATCTGTTGTTCGGCTTTTAATATCTCCCTACCAAAGTCAAATAAGTGTCATTAAGACAATTTGGGACCACCAAGGATGAAAATGACTTCATGCCAGCGCCAAATATCTATTAAACACTCGCAATGTAAAAGATGATCTAAAGAAAGAAAAATCCATAACGTTTAAGCATTTTACTGTAATTTAGAGCGTTTTTTTTAAATCCGCAAAACACAGATAGATTTCCTGCAAGTTCAAAATGAAGAACTACAAAAACGGTGGCCGCTGCCAACACATCCTGGGGCCATTTTGTCGGTAGCGCTTAAGTGCATCACATCCACTGGGTCTCCTCAACAATATAGTACTGTAGGAAGAGAGATGGAGGGGAATTTAGCCACCCAAGTGGGTGTGAAGGGCAAACAACAGCAACTGGTTTCAGCCACAAGAGTAATTCAAGACACACAAATCGAGGAGTGTACCTTTAAACGTCAGTATTGGATAGCAGGGAGGTGCACTTGCTCGGAGGGCTATCAACAATGGAAGAGAGCGGGTGGAGCTGTAATGCGTGCAACAGCTCTCTGCCTATATGGGCTCAAGTGCCGGTGTTCTGTTTATCATGGTTGTCAGCCACTCACCACGATGCCCCCTGGTGTGTTAGGGAAAAGCCAATCCCACCACACATTCCTGTGGGCTCATCATGCGCGTTAGCCACCCCTCTCAAATCAGTGTTCCCTGGAGATTATAGTCTGGAAGCCCTGGTCGTTTTAGCGTTCGTACAGCCATCCTGGATGGAGACCCATTCAGCGTCGATAGGGGTGGGTTCAGTGGGCTTTTTTTTCATATGCAGTGTGAAGATGTTGAAGTCAACTGTTTGTTTAATAAACCGTGGTGGAGCTACGTGAAGCACAACAAATAATTGTAGCAACGCCAGTTGGTTAAAGGCTGTTCGATTGTTTAACAAATACACCTGAGCTCTACACCCGGTAGGAGGCAACGACTGCAAACACATCCAAATGGAGCGTTCCAAGACCCTACTCACTAAGTACATTTTGGGTGTGGATAAAGCAGGCTTCATGCACAGTCGGACAACCTCACAACACCACTTCCGTGGTCTCTTGGTTGAGAAGGACAGCAACATTAGAGACATGCCTATACATGTAAATTGTCTGTTGCATTACTATGTTTAGCTAGTAAGTCTTCATCAACCCGTTTCCCTAATAATATTCCGAGAGTCGGAGCCACAGTCATTCTGAGCAGCCAGTGTCATACTGTCAGCTACGAGCATAGCTTAGACATGATGTTAGCTGACAGCGATAGATGATCACCGTCAGCTCATCCAATCACCTTCCACAGAAGTGTCTGCCCTTTTTATAAATGGTATATATGGACGGCTTCCCAGATGGTTGTGTGTTTAACAAACCAGGGTTGTGTTTGTGTTTGTAACAAAGCAGATCGCGCGTCAGGTCAGAACATTGTGCCTCTGAGAAGAAAGATAAATGCAAAAGCCTTGAACTCACCTATCTGGTTGTACATCTTGAAGCCGATATCTAACTGCAAGATGACCAACATGAATTGGAACCAGGGACTCATCTCCTTGTTGGGCATCGGGATATGGACGGCGAACACAATGTTGTTGGCCTCGATTTTCTTGGCCGTGGCCTCCTCGAAGCTCTGGATCTTATCGCACTGGTTGGGTCCCCACGGCATGAACCACTTGCTGCCCTGGTGTTTCTTGACCACGTCCACACACTTCGTAGCCAGGTAGTGGATGGCCGTGGTCGGGCTGGGGGCTAGACGGAGGGGAACAATTGTCTTAATTTGTCAAGAATAAATGTATGCTTTATTTGTAAAACATAAATGTATCCTTTTATTTGTCAAGAATAAATGTAGGCTTTATTTGTAAAACATAAATGTATCCTTTTATTTGTCAAGAATAAATGTAGGCTTTATTTGTAAAACATAAATGTATCCTTTTATTTGTCAAGAATAAATGTATGCTTTATTTGTAAAGCATAAATGTATCTTTTATTTATCAAGAATAATCATATGCTTTTTTTCCATACATAAACGTATGCTTTTTTTCCATACATAAACAGCAGTTCAAACTTCAGTATAAAGGCTGCTCTGAACATCTTCAGGAAGCCCTGCTCACCCCTTCCTGAGCAAGGCTGGCTAATAAGAGCAACTTCTGGCCTCCTCTACAGGAGGTGGAGCTGTTTTTGCATGATAATGATAGAGCCTTTCTCAAGCACTAGTCACATCCTCTGACTGGCGTTAAACTGCTCTGCTTGTGTGGTGTATACGCCCAGTGAGTCACTAGTCTCAGCCTCTTTTTATTGTCACATACATGCTGTGATATTCATCCTCTGCATTTAACCCATCCCTAAAGGGAGCAGTGGGCAGCCGCTGTGCAGCGCCCGGGGACCATCTCCAGATAGAGGCCAGTGTCACTGGTCAGATGGCACTGACTGGAGAACCACGTAACACGACGTCACACGAGAGTCTGTCACATAAAGGACTAGTCTCTACTAAGGCTGCTCAAGTATGGAAAAAATAATATTTAGGATTATTTTGGTCAATACTGAAATCAGAATTATTTATTATGATTTCTCTTTGGCTTTGGAAAGATGTTGCATTTACTGCACAAGAAGAAAACTGTGAAACATATGAACAGTAAACGCACTTTTAGCCCCGTAAGGGATGAAAGTGAGCGAGCACCCGTCAATCAGAACACAAGACAAACAAAAGTTTACCTGCAAAACGTAATGTGCTAAACAATTGCTTTCTCTCCATTATATTGTTTCTGTAATAGGAGGCTAAATTGATATCACAATTCAAATTTGATTAATTGCACAACCCTAGTCTCTGCCTCTTCCATACCATCAAACCCCACATACATCGTTGTATGAAGCTACAGAGAGGTTGTTAAATTAAAGACGGTGGTGAGCAACATTAAGTAACGATCCAATTTAATGGATGTAATATTGGGACATTAAATATTGGGAGAAGGCATCACATAGGCTTTGCACCCTTCCTTGCAATCCTCTACCCTTCAGTGGGGAATGGGTAGGCATAAGTTCACCTTTAACAGATTTCAAAAAGCCAGATTCATGATTTGCGATTCATGACGTCATGGGCTTCTTCGAGGATGGTTGGATAGCAACTGAAGTTGCTATCCAACCATCCCATCTTATCTGATATGGCGTACAGAGCGCATGCACACACACAGTAGACTTTCAACACTACAAACACATAAAAACACAGCCAGCCAAGGCCATATTCAAGAGCGTAGGGTTCAGCATAGGGCGAAATCTAGGAAGGCCAGAGTGTGAAACTAATTGAATTAAACCCAGCCCTCTGGTGAAGGCCAGAGTCCAGTAAGACCTCCTCTCCCCCAGCCTCTAACACAGCAAATACAGAATAATGGTGGTTGCTCTCAGCTCATTGACCTCATGCTGTGTTCCTGGGTTTGTGGGGAAACAAGGGGTACCCCCCTCCACACACACACACACACACACACACACACACACTATTCAATTACACCCCCCCTCCCCCTCCCCCCGGCGGTCACCGGGCAAGCAAAAAGGAATTTGGGTTCATTAAAATGGTCTCGGCCAAGGCATGACACCCTACAGGCTAATTGGCTGCCAGTGAAGAGTGAGAGAGATGGTGGAGAGGTGGATGTTTTTCTCTGAGCAGTACTGTGTTATACCTCTCTCTCTATCTCTCTCTCGCTCTCTCTCTCTCTCTCTCCCATGTGTAAATGCACACGCGTGCGTGCGTGCGTTTGTGGGGGTGGATTTGAGAAAACTTGACAGCAGCAACTAATACAATCCCTGAGGAAAAGCATAACTTTGACAGCTGGATGCACTTGTGTGTGTGTGTGTGTGTGTGTGCGTGCGTGTGGGGCGATGCAAATTAAACCAAGGGGGATGGGGGGGGGGGGGGTGGATGCGGCAAGAGAGGGGAAGGGGGAAGGAACAAAACAAAATCACAGAGGTAGATTGAAGCAGTAGGTAGAGAAAAACATGCCTGGGGCACATAGGCAGATAAAAGACGTCAGGGAGGGGGTCGCTGGGAGAGGATGGGGGGCACAGCAGATAAGAGCGCTTAGATCAAAAGAAGTTGTATTCTTTACTCGGAAATTACCGTGAAGCAACGCTGCTATTGTTGATATATATTCAGGCGTTGACGTTAAATCAACTGGCCTAATAGTATCATACGACGGGAAGAAAATGCAACAGTGAACAGCCGTGATTATTGAGTCGTAGAGGTTTTGCCGTTTTTGAGGCGCAAAGTAGTAATTTTGAGTGGCGTATGATAGATAGGCTGCATATATGTGTAATGCCTGTTTCGGTCAAATTGTCAGACGCACTTAAAGAAATAAAGAAAAACAACAACTTGATCGTTTTACATATAGGTATGGGAAGTAAACTTTGCGCATTTTAGTGTTATGTAAATCAAACAACAACATTCCTGCATATGCGCTTAGCACAAAGGGCCGGATCGCTGAATTATAGCCAAATAAAATATAAAAGAAAAATCCAGCTTACCAATCAAACCGCCGACCATGAAGGAAAACGCCTGGAACAAAAGCAGTATAACTCCCACTATCACCAACTTTTTGGTGCTCATATTCTCAATAATAGCCCCCGCCATGGTGGAGATATAAACTAAGGCCGGTGGAGAACTACTCCGAGCGAAGAAACCAGAATGTGAACGAAGACGGATTCACTGCATCTACTGCCGGGATTGAGGGTAAAAGAAGGCAAGCTTGGTCCCTTGCACTGCTCGCCTTGCCTTTCAACTTCGAAGGAGGAAAAAAAAAAAAGGGGGGGGGGGTGTCACATGACCGAATAACAGCCAGGCAGCCTACACTGAGATACTCTGGAAAAGACTATGGAGCGCCACCGCATTGCAATAGAGGCTGGCAATGCAGGTTACCCGGCCTGTCATCCAACGCCTATAATAGCGCCCTGTTGTGTGGGAGCCTGCTGGCTATTTATAAGATAATGTTTTACGGACACCTGTGTGACCTAGTCCAAAATAAGTGTCATCATGTTGATATCATTTAACTGGGTGGCCGCTGAAATCATATAGCCTTTTGTATGTTTGTTAAACGAAATGTGAATTGTATTTCCATATCTACAGTACAAACACATGAATGCCTATTGATTTTAGTCTAGCCAGTGCTACTGTTTCACCATTGATAGTGTTTTTTGGTGATTGGGTATGGTATGTGTATATCATCTTAATTCTTTCAAGAAGATGTTAGAATCAAAACAAGACAGCTTCAAAATGCAGCGTTGCTTTTATTTGAGAGCCAGCCATTTGAGCCTTAAACTTAATAAAAGGGTATATCATTTTTTTTTAATAAACACCTTTGAGGTCTTCCATAAAAATGTACAAAATGAGATACAACAAAAATTCAGCATGCGATTTCTAATGAATGTTAACCACAAATTAGTGCTAATGGTAAAACCAACATGAATACACTTTTAGACACGTAAAGTAAAATGTGTCTGGGCAAAATAATAGCTCCTATTGTTGTATAGAAACAAGCAAAAACAAAAAGAAATGGCCACATTATCTTTAATAAATGTTATCTTAAAGTGCACGAGGGTAGAACAAGGGGAATTTGACAGGATTTCTAGTTTTCTGGTGTGGTTCTCATGTTTCCTGGCTGTGCCTTAAAACGGTGTCAAATCCTTTGGTCAAATAATAAGTGCAGTACGCTATTTGACCACAAGGGTAACAAACACCAGCACTACAAGCTCACAGTGTCCTATAGGCAAGGGGTGCTGCCATAACATTACAGTACTTTTATAGTACGGTACTCAGGAATGCACGCAAACCGAAACGTTTAAAAAAGAAAGAAGAAGAAAGTCCCGAGTGGTGAGAGAAAGGCCAGCGTGGAAAGCTCCCCCTAGAGACCTGGGGTGGTAGGAAGGGGGCTTTTAGAAGTGTGCGTGTATGCGGCCCAGGGGGTCCATGTCCCACATCTTGGGGTCCCACGCCTGGAACCATCCAGTGAATGTGGGAGGCTCCGCCCCCTGCTTGATGGTTGTGATGGGGATTCCCTTACGGCCGGAGGGGTCCGAGTCCACATATTCTTTGGCTAGTTGGGAGAAAAGAACAGTTGGAGTAAATGGACACATTTACATAGCGCTTCTCCAACCTACCGGTGTCAGCCATGCTAGGCGCCTGACCACCGGGGCAGTTAAGCTAGCTGTCTTGCTCAGGGACACCTCTACACTTGGTCAGAGGGCAATGAGATTCGAACCAATGACATTCAGATCACCTGTTGCCGTATTATACATAAATATATAGACATTATGTAAATATACAGAGGAGGAGTAACATTTTTGTTTATTAATTAGGATAACATTATAATAAAATAGCTTTAGCATTAGCATATTAGGCAGTGACTACCCAAACCCCAGAGCATAAGACCCATTTACTGAACGTGATAGTAGCCTAGAGTGGAAGTGGCAGACAGGAATTGGTATCGTTTAAAATGAAAGAAAGTAATGACAATTTCTGTGTGTATGCATTTTATAAAGATTTTAAATGCTAAAGAGCGGCCGGCTACAGAATTACCACAGCATTTTGGTGACTGAATGTAATGACACGTTTTTTTTGGGGGCATGGCAAACAGGCATTGTACAACATTGTAAACAAACCAATTTTAGGAGCTCCGGCTTTTTCCTCAGCGTTGGCCTCATTGCCGACCCAAATGAAGATCTACGGGAGTGAAATATAAAGTTAGCATGCGAGTGAGCCGCAGGTACACCTGCAAAATATCGTAGCGTATACACGTGCACTGAAATGACTGCTCACCTGGTCCCAGGTATCCAGGAGCATGACGTCATCGGTGGCGAGGTCAGACTGGGTGAAATCCCCCGGCACTTCCTCCACCTGACAGACCGTGTGACCGTGGAAACTACGTTAGCTGGTGCTAGCCTGAGCAAACAGCTTCACACATGGGTTAACAATGTGTAAAGGTTTAGTGTACCTGTGTACATCTTAAAGCTACAATGTGTTCGTAAGTCAGTTTTGCTGATAGTTACTGGTGACTAAGATAATGCAATCATGGTTCAGCCTTATCCTGTTTCATTAAAGTAATTCCATCTGCAGTTATGATGGAGATATCTTCATAAGCCGCACCTCTAGATGAGCAATTCCAAAATAAAAGCACTTTCCAGTTATTAAAATGTACCTGGACTGAAATTCTACAGACAGTAGCTTTGAATTGACAACTCACAACACAGACAAACAAGGACACACAATCGACAACTCACGATGAGCCTTCCGGTTTTGTTGGAGCACCCGAAGAGACGTGGTGGTTTGACCGTGTTTTGCAGACTTTTGGAGGTCTGGTATTCCTTCTTCCCACCCAGGGCAGACCAGAACTCATCTGTAGGGGATGGGGGAAGGGAAGAAACAGAATGTCTCAAGTAGCTTGTCCTGCTTTTTCAGTGATTAATATAACTCTTTATGCTGCACATAGTCTCAGCCTCTTCCGTTCATTAGTGCTACATCAAATAGGCAACTCTGTGCTGAATTTCTGAGACATATACCGTTGTGAGCGCGACACAGGACTTTCGGACTTTCGGGAAGTAATACTGTTATATATATATATATATATATACAGTGCATATATATATATATATATATATCTGATAACCATTGGCTGTTCACATTGTCACTCAAGTATGTCTCTGCAATTTCCGGTGCAACGATAGCGCACTGCTTTATTTACAAATTTACATTTAAACATGTATTTTAATCAGTAGTCGTAACCTACAGCCCAGAGTCCTGTTGTTTAGTTTAGTACCTGGCTCCTTGCCCTCTGTGATGCTAATGCTAGTGTACCTGGCCCTCTGTGATGCTAATGCTAGCATACCTGGCCCTCTGTGATGCTAATGCTAGCATACCTAGGCCTTTGTGTTGCTAATGCTAGTATACCTGGCCCTCTGTGTTGCTAATGCTAGCATACCTGGCCCTCTGTGTTGCTAATGCTAGCATACCTAGGCCTTTGTGTTTCTAATGCTAGTATACCTGGCCCTCTGTGTTGCTAATGCTAGCATACCTGGCCCTCAGTGTTGCTAATGATAGCATACCTAGGCCTTTGTGTTGCTAATGCTAGTATACCTGGCCCTCTGTGTTGCTAATGCTAGCATACCTGGCCTTCTGTGATGCTAATGCTAGCAAACCTAGGCCTTTGTGTTGATAATGTATACCTGGCCCTCTGTGTTGCTAATGATAGCATACCTGGCCCTATGTAATGCTAATGCTAGCATACCTAGGCCTTTGTGTTGCTAATGCTAGTATACCTGGCCCTCTGTGTTGCTAATGCTAGTATACCTGGATCTTCTCCCTCTGTGTTGCTAATGCTAGCATACCTGGCCCTCTGTGTTGCTAATGCTAGCATACCTGGCCCTCTGTGAAGCTAATGCTAGCATACCTGGCCCTCTGTGACGCTAATGCTAGTATACCTGGCCCTCTGTGTTGCTAATGCTAGCATACCTGGCCCTCTGTGTTGCTAATGCTAGTGTACTTGGCTCTTTGCCCTCTGTGTTGCTAATGCTAGCGTACCTGTCTCCTTGCCCTCGGCCACGTCTCTGGCGCTGCCCCCCAGGAAGGTCACCACGTACTTGGCGGCTTTCACCTCCTCGTCGCTGGCCCCGACGCCACGCCACACGAATAGGCCGCCAGGGGTTTTGAGCACAAACACGTCATTTGTGTTCAGGTGGGATGCGACCGGCTCCACCTGGGCACACAGAGGCAGACAGGATGAGACATGGGCTACAGTCCTTCACTTCTTCAACTGCTTTTCTACTCATACACACGTAATGTAATGTGTACCACCCTTTAGCAGTAGATGTCCAACAAGACTTGTTAACTTATGACCTATACCCTTTAGTAGTGGATTCCCAACAAGACTTGTTAACTTATGACCTATACCCTTTAGCAGTAGATGCCCAACAAGACTTGTTAACTTATGACCTATACCCTTTAGTAGCAGTGGATGTCCAAAAAAGACTTGTTAACTTATGACCTATACCCTTTAGCAGTGGATGTCCAACTAGACTTGTTAACTTATGACCTATACCTTTTAGCAGTAGATGCCCAACAAGACTTGTTAACTTATGACCTATACCCTTTAGCAGTAGATGCCCAACAAGACTTGTTAACTTATGACCTATACCCTTTAGCAGTGGATGTCCAACAAGACTTGTTAACTTATGACCTATACCCTTTAGCAGTAGATGTTCAACAAGACTTGTTAACTTATGATCTATACCCTTTAGTAGTGGATTCCCAACAAGACTTGTTAACTTATGACCTATACCCTTTAGCAGTAGATGTCCAACAAGACTTGTTAACTTATGACCTATACCCTTTAGCAGTGGATTCCCAACAAGACTTGTTAACTTATGACCTATACCCTTTAGCAGTGGATGTCCAACAAGACTTGTTAACTTATAACCTATACCCTTTAGCAGTGGATTCCCAACAATACTTGTTAATTTATGACCTATACCCTTTAGCAGTGGATTCCCAACAAGACTTGTTAACTTAACTTACCCTCAATACCCCTGTTGTCTCGAACACACGTGCATTGCGCACGCTTCATTTGTGACTCACCTCCACGGCACGTGTGGCGTGGGAGGAGCTCTGCCGGATGTGGAAGAGGCGTGTGGCCCCGGCCGCCGCCTGGCCGCCCTTGCGCGACGTCCCCCCGGTGTGGATGATCATGGGCTTGCCCTGGAACAGGCTCATCAGGTGGGCCGGCTCCTGGCCCTGGGTCACCCTCACCTGGGGAAGAGGAGGGGGAGTGTGACCTGCCTTGAGGTTTCAGGGGTTTATTCATTGACAGGGGACAGGGGATTATGGGGTTTGAAGTGAACTAATTACATGTGTCAAGTATTGATCTTGACATGTCCCATGACTCAAGAGACGTGTTTCATGACTTGCATCTATCTAAACCTAAATTTAAGATATTAAATCTGTGAGTTTTAGCTTTACCATAGTTACTGATTTCTCACTCAAGACCACCACTGGCCAAACATGTTTTCATTTACAGAATAATTTGATAACTTTTATAGCCTATATTAATAAAAAAAAATAAAAA
>JAODOY010000448.1:0-36278 GCA_025399855.1 Forbesichthys papilliferus | reverse complement strand
TATATATAATACATAATACTAAAATCGTATTGTTTCAGTTTAGCTAATAGGGTGCAGAGAATATAATACAGTATATCCCCTGCAGACAACCTTACATATTTTATAGCTATTTCATATAAATTCCTATAATCCAGAGTTACAGAAATGTGCATATTTCAAGTATAATTTGTCATTTTGTATTGCACTTTACAATGCAAATTGAATGTGATGAAATCAAATATATTCGTTTCTCTGTTTTCTGGGGACCACCCTTAAACTCACTGGCAGCATAGTGATCACTCTTCAAGAACCCCAGTAATACAAAGTACATGAAACAGAATTAGACTTCACACTTTCCCCTCAATGACCATTAAACACTAACAACACATGCATATAGCATATATAAATGCTGTGGTCATTGTTTCTATTACTGAATGTGTTACTTTGGAATATGTGACTGAGACAGTTTACAGTACAGTCAGGTAATAACGTGGTATTATTACATTAACTACATGTTGTAACTTCTTCTCGTGAGTAAGTTCAGCTGTGTGATTCAGAAAGATTGGGATTCAAATGCTATAAATCCAATGTCATACACATTCACAATTTCCACCAGGAGTTAATAATTGTGATTGAGAAAGAACTAGAACTAATATCCGTGTCTTGACTCGAGATTTGAGTTATTGCAGCAGTCCTGCTTCAGACAATGTTCATGATGTTGATATATTAGGCTAATATTCTATATCAAGCAAAAAAAAGTCCGGGTAACAAGAGAAGAGGCTGAACAACTGAAATCACAATAGTGTTTTAGTTTCACATATCCATTGCATTCACGGTCACAACTGTTTTCAACCTCCTGTCGCATAATGATATTGAAAGTCTCCTTTCAAGTGCTCCGAGTTTTCTTTCAATTACAAGTGTGTTGAGTGGGTCAACTACAGCATCTCCACATGGAGCAGCAGAGTCAGTCCCTCGGTCGCAGAGCACATTTATCCCTGGTCGCGCAACGAACTGTTGAGACCGATAGACATGTGCTCCTGTCAGACCTGTTGGGGCTGTTTGTAGAGCTAGAATGAAGACGCCCGATGTGCTGTACGACTTCACAAAGGCATTATCAATGATTTCACAACAGCGAAGAGACTCCCCTCCCCGCCCTTCGCCTTCCCAATTTCACGGCAATTTTACTCTCTCCACTCGTCGTAAATTAAAAGGCGCGTTCTACATCTGCTGCCACACGTGTTATAACAATCGCACAACAGCTACGAATTTATTCTTAAAATTCAACCAATCTGCGTATATTCCACACCTTTAGAGACAAATGATTCCATCATTTGAGTGACAAAGGTGCGCCATGCAAACAATTCACTCGGAGATCTGGTACTACCGGGCAACAATCTAAACGCAGACTATAGGGTTGTTAAATTGCGGACGAAGGACCACACTCGTCTTCGTGCACCTGTATGACAATACTTACTATGTAAAACGGACTATACGATCGATGCTGCCGGGCAAACGAGTGGGCTATCTGGGGATCCTCGATATGTCATTGGTACAGGCGCGCTAAATACTAGCTCCCCCACATGCACCCACAATAAGAATCTAGCCTCTATTCATAACCTACGACTGCTACTATCACCCTTGCGCTCGCCCGATGTCCCCCAGACAGACAGACACAAATAAACTACTATAGGATGGTCTCCCTTACCGAGTGGCGAACAACACACTTCCTCTCTGTCAGATTTCTTTTCACGCCTCGGCCGGGCATTTGCTAGTCAATCCAGCGTGCATATGCAGGTTTCTTGCTGAGATCGGTGTGCGCGTTAAATTGTCCATTTTCAATATCCACAACATTTAACACATAGCCCGCCCCCCGGCGTTTGTGATTGGCTAAGGTGGTTTCTCTCAAAGCCACTTTCGTCGCACCGTAATAGGCCTACACACGCACACGCACACACATCTGGGCAGAGGTTACACGCAACTGGTTTGTTGGACGCACCGAATCACGCACTGGAATAATTTTGTCTTAAAAACAAGTATTATTTGTACCGGTAATATTTTATGTTTTTGTTGAAAATACATGTATTCATATTATTACTTGGATTATTAATATTTCTGTTTCACATTCAGCATGATTTTGGGATTATATTATATAAACCAAATTTTTAAAAAACCATTGCGAATAATCCAACATTGCAAAGAAGCGTTTGACACATTCCT
Organism: Forbesichthys papilliferus; assembly: GCA_025399855.1. Classification (NCBI taxonomy): domain Eukaryota; kingdom Metazoa; phylum Chordata; class Actinopteri; order Percopsiformes; family Amblyopsidae; genus Forbesichthys; species Forbesichthys papilliferus. The sequence continues at coordinate 34,082 of JAODOY010000448.1, read as the reverse complement.
ACTTTCTGAAACGTATATGACTGAATATTGGAAATTCAGACGAGTTTACATTCCCCTCGATTGTTTCAGAAGCTGTGTCGTTTTTTATGCTTTTGCGCCACCCTGTGGTTGAAATAAATCAATGTTTCACTTCAGCGTTCCATTTATGAATAACATTATTATTATACTGACATTACTTATATACGATATAGTGATGCTATAATAACGTATGTAATTAATCATTAATCATTATTTTAATTGTTCTATTGTTTTATTTTATATTATTATAACATGATAAATGCACATGTTTTAGATTAATTTAAGTGTTTCAATTAAACGATTTGCATACCAAACCAAAACATCTAGTTAAAAGTGTTTGTGTGGTTTGACTTTAAAATAGTTCTAAATTTAAGGTAAGGTGTGTGCAGTAGGCTATACGTCTTTACGCACGCACAATAGCTCCTCCTATACCAGAAGTGGCTTGGTATATCATGTTGTATAAATTCTTCAACATAGATGTCTGTTCTTATTGAAAACGTACGGTCCTTATTTTAATTGACAAATTTGCAGAAATCGTTTCCGTTTCTTTTGGTGATACACTGTAACAGAGAGACGTGGGTGAGTGTGGATTTTGATTTTGATTTTGAAAATTGTTTCCAGCAGTGATTAAGGTGGCTTAGTTTAGCCATATGCAGATGATTAAACGTTTGTGTTTTGTAATGTTTTATTATAATTTATGATAGTAATTAGATAATCCCCAGAGAATTTCAGATGTCACCAGATTAATTTAATTTGCTGAGACGGTCCACCCTCCACATTCCCTTGCAATCCATAAGTTAATACAAAAGACACCCTTGTTGATATGTGTTATACACTCCAGAGGCCAAATATGAGTGGTGTGCATAATACATGTAGCCTATAAGAGGTCCTTTGTTGTCTTTGTCCAAGCAAGAGGTTATCTAACTATAGGTGTACATATAGTTTGAATCCCATATAAACAAGAGGACACCCCACTACCAGTAACTGGCTAACATGTTTTGTATCAAGGAGGACAAGACATAAACTACTGTAAGTTGTTCAAGGCAATTGTGACATACAATTACCCTGTTCAACCAATCACCTGACAAATACTTTTTACAAGTGATTTCCCTTTTCTAATCTGTTTCAATGGGATTTCCAGATTGTTGTGTGTAACAACAAACCATCTGGCAGTTACACTTGAGGGCAGTCTTTCACCGGGAGGTAGAGTATAGGTTGGTATTGTCAAGGTTGAATTCGAGGTGATAGACATCCAAGTTGTCATCCAAGATGTCGTTGAGACATTCAGAGATCGTAATTGAGATCTGTTTGTCAATTAGCAGTTATAGGATTTTGCATGAGATGAGTTACAGGGATAAGAGATCTGGTACACAAGGACACTAGGGGTCCCAACACAGATCACTGAGGAACCACAGTGTTTGCTGGATTTAGACCCGTGGAGATAGCTAGCGAAGATTTTCAATTCCTCTGATAAACATTGATATGTGCTGCCAGAGTGGTAAGAACAACTTGTGGTGGCATGAGTCGTGGAGACTACATACAATGTAATTTACACATTGAGACAGGTGACATACAGACAATTACAACCCCTGGAGGTATATATTTTTAACTTATTTTATTGGTATTTTATTTTCAAACTGGTAATTTAATGTAATTGATTTACTGCAGTTTTTCAATATGGTATAAACCTCCATATTGTGGTTGTGTTGTTGTTGTCTAAATATTTACCTCATCCTACTCCAGACGCGAAAATACACTTTACGTTAATAAAATAAATGGATTAGAGTTGATTGTAACAGCAGATGAATACACATGTAGCCTACATTATAAGACTTAAGAAGACTAAGAGAGTGCCCAGCTCAGTCAGCGTCGACAGAACTTGAACTGGCGGCTTACCGTGTCAAATGCAGCAGACAGGCTCAAGAGGATGAGGCCTGGGGAGAGGGGGGAGGAGGTTCTAACAGTGTGAGGAGCTCCTGTCGCCATGAGAAGAGCAGTCTCAATGGTGAGCAGCCTTAAAGCCACACTGGTGTAGGTCCAGGCGGTTGTGATGTGTTGTGGTGTGATGTGATGTGTATGGGGACGTACTCAAAAGGTTTTTACAGGAAGGAAATAAGAGATACAGGTCTTTAGTAGTACTTGTGGGCTGCTGATGCGTCGAGGGCTGGTTTCTTGAGCAGCGCTCTGAATAAACCTGTTTTGAAGGCAGCTTGGACTGAGCCATTGAAGTAATCAGCATTTGTGCACAAAGTACTGGAAAAAGTCAAATATTGCGGAATCATCACTTTGTGATGTGAGACAGCACATTTGTGGAGTTGCAGTGACCGTTTCGAGAGGTTGCAATCACGAGTTGTGGTTTTACTGGAAAATGGACTGAAGTAAATGCATATATAAATAAATAAATACATTTTCTTTACTTTTTGATATTTCATAACGTGTGTGAATCTGTATGCATAAAAATGTCAACGTACAAGCTCTCACATGTTCAGATAATGTGTGTGAAACATGAAATGAATTAAGACAAGTGGCTACAAGCATGTTATTTACCTTCATACCCTGTATCGTCCCTGCCCAGTATGTACAATATATTGTCTTTAATTCTCTCTCTCTCTCTCTCTCTCTCTCTCTCTCTCTCTCTCTCTCTCTCTCTCTCTCTCTCTCTCTCTCCTTACTGTACCGTAGTCGGTGTGGAGCAAGCAGCATGCTGTCAGCACAGGCAGACCGAGTCATGACCCTGGGGGAATGGGAGGAATGCTGGCAGGAGAACAAGATTGCCTTCCATCAGCCCCACGTGCACAAGTTAGGATATCTTTAAATTAACTTGTCAGAAAATGTTACAGTAAAATATCTATCTGTTATCATCCACCTTTGGCTCAAATCAAATGCACATGAGGTACATTTTATGAAGGGTTATTGAAATTATTTTATTTTAAATGGGATTTATTTGTCATGTGAATAAAAAATATGAATTAAGTGCATTTGTTACAAATATTTGTTGTATTTCACTGTATTTGAGGAACTCAAATATTCACCTGTTGGTTTGGCTAATTTCCTTCCATTAACTGCATATTCTGTAAGGCATATTTTATAATTTGTGTTTAAGGTGTTTGGAAGAAGTCAGGTGGTTAAAAAAAGTGAGGGAAAAATAATCTGGTGATTTTTTGCATCATTTGATTGTCTACATTGTCTCAAAAGTGATTTGACGAAAACGGCACCTCCTAATGTTTACATTGACACCTTACGACGTAGACTCATTAATTTATCAAATCTCTTGTGTACATTTGTTTTTATTTCAACAGAATGCTGGAGAGCCACATTGATAAGGTTCTTGCTGGCCGAACAGAAGTACGATTTTTTTTCCCTCTTTGTGGGAAAGCTGTAGATATGATGTGGTACGAAACATCATCCTTACAACGTCACACAACAAGTAATATCATTAAAGGGGACTCTACAATGTGTGTCTGTAATTGTCCCGGTACTGTAATTGAAACAAACGATTACAAAAATGTTTCTGGATTTGAACTTCAACATTGCATGCCCCTCGCATATCTGAGCACTTAGTCACTGGACGTCCTCTCCATTCCTCAAACTATATAAAAAATATATAGGGCTTCAGTATTGTAATTTTGAAATATATGTTATTAAATAATGTTATTAATTGTGTCTACATTGTTTGAACTGCAGGCTTGCAGACATGGGTCATTCGGTTGTTGGGGTGGAGATGTCTGAAAAGGCTATCAGGCAATTCTTTGAAGAAAATAACATGACCTACAGTGAACAGCCTGTCTCTACTTTATCTGAAGCCAAGGTGTTCAAGGTACTGTACTATACGTTTAAATATAATAGTATGTTTATTTTCACAATGGTGATTAAAACTAGAAACACTTGAATCTTGACAGACACATTTAAACAGTATCAAGCTATTCTGCTTGCCAGAAACAGACTCTTTTATATTCTATTACAGTACAGTATTTAATAGATTTTCTCACGAGGGTCTCTTCTTATCAAGACACCAGTGAAAATGCTATGGCCTGATTATTTGTAAAGAGAATTAAAGGATCGTGTTTATTCCACTAAAAGACAGAAAAGTTACACTCTGTGTCATGTGTTTTTAATTCAGATGTAATCTCAATTAGAGTTCTGCTGAAAGATTTTCCTTAAAAATAGGATATTATGCGTAGTATGTTCAGGTTTTTTACATACATAAAATTTACGAAAGCTGCATGTTTGTTTTGCAGAGCTCTGAGAAAAATATATCTCTATATCAATGTGACCTGTTCAATTTCTCCAGGTATGGCTGTTATATTATTGTTTGCCTGTTGAATGATGATAATTAATTATGGACAATACGGTAACAAGTCGAACTTCTTTCCATTGTACAGTTCTGTTGAGGGCATGTTTGGCGCCATTTGGGACAGGGGGGCTTTGGTGGCTATCAACCCAAGAGACAGAAACACGTGAGATATGGTCAAAGACCAGGCTTCAAAACCTTTCGTTTATTTTCCTTTAAAAATATTTCACTCCTAAATGTATTCAACATATGTACGTATTTTATTAATTGCGGTCATTATGGTAAAAAATGCTCTTAATTGTCACATTCATAAATTGTCATTTTGGGGAAAAGAAATAAACATTCTTCTTACTGCTATCTCTATTAAGGTATGCTTCACTCATCCTTTCTCTGATGGCAGAAGATTGCAGGTACCTCTTGGACACTTTTCTCTACAATCCTGAGCATTACAAAGGTAACGGACTAACCTTTTAATACACTGTATGTAAAAACAAGTGCCGTCTGGGCAACAACTGCTGTTGCAAATAGTACACAATTAGTAATATAGTATGTTGAACAATGGACCCGGGCAAACAAACAGAATGTTAATCTGCAAGAATTAAAATGTCTATTGATTGAGTCCATTGTACCAGCGATGAATGCCACATGAGCGTGTGACCAGGAGAGTCTGAGATAAGACTTGGACTCCATGGCCCAGTTGTGTCAACCATCCAATGCAAGGGCATCTTTGCGATAGGCATTTTATATTAAGTTTTTCTGCCAACTTTACCTGTGGTGAAAAAGCTGGCCAATAATTATGCACAGCTGAATATGAGATATTTATCACTTTAAGTCCCACCCTTTTTCATTAAGAAAGTTTTTGACCAGAACATTATTATTTAGGTTTATGTTTATTTATGTTCTGGAGTTCTGCCTTTCCTAATATTTCTGGGCTTTTTAATGCAGTCAAGGACTATGCTTTTAATGGAAACTACCAAAAAAGGTATCACTAGTTGTCATTAAAATAACACAGTTTATTTCAACATGGAATGGACCATGGGTTTGAACCATTACGTTCACACTAAGCTAAAAGTCCCACATTGTGTGCCACATTAGTCACCACACAGCAGCTTAAGCCAATGCACTCCGTCGTCATGTTGCAGACCTTTTGCCAGACATCCGTCTTCCCATCGTAGCGCTCCATGGTTCCAACTGTTCTAACGCTGTCATAGCCTCCAACCACATAAAGACAACCATACAGAACCTCAATACCAAAGTTACTTCTGTGGCAAGGCATGTTGGCCAGCGGTCTCCAAGTGTTGGTCAAAGGGTTGTAAGCCTCTGCACTGCGTAGGGAATTTGTGCCGTCAAATCCGCCCACCTTAAAAATAAAAAATACAAAAAAAAAATCAATACTACGTCAGCATATCAGCAATATGAGTGAAAAGCATTATTCTGTTACAATTTACCGCATGTATTTCTTTCCCGTAAGCGATGACGCCGAGCCCGCTACGTTGGGCTGTCATGGGGGCAATATGTGTCCACTGCTTGGTCTGTGGGTCATAACTCTCCGCCGTGCAAAGGAACTCTTGGCCGCTACAGCCCCCACAGACGTAGATCTAGGAAAAAACAACAGTAGTGTTTTAAGCAGTTACATGATACAAAAGTTAGGCAATATATATCTAAAGCGCAAGGTTCAAGTGCATTTACTGTAGGGCATGTCCAAATCCACTTAACTGCAGGAAAAAATGGTTGTAGAGCCAGATGCATGGTTCAAAGGTGTTGTACATAATCTGTTAATTATTAATGTGTGTTTTAGCAAAAACATAGACAATAAATCAGTGTCATCTCTCATTCCCTTTTTAAAACAACCAAGTGCGCAGAGTGCTTTTCTGCAGAGGATACTGCTAATCTGCTCATTTGTTAATGAAAGCAGAGACTATATTATGTTTATTTGAACTTAGTGTAACTGAGTTTTGCCATCATCTCTCCTCATTGTGGTTCAGAAAAGGGCAGGGCTGCCCCTCTCCACTATACACACAATGTGAGCACAAGCTTGGGAGAGGATGGGGGGGTTGTTGGACGACCAAAAAACATTTTTTTTATTATATAGTAAAATTACCTATATCAGGTATTACATTTTGGTCATATCGCAGAGCCCTATTCTGCACCACAATTTGTTTATGTTCTTATTGAGTCGCAGAGCCACCATTACTTGCTTAAAGTCTGGGACACAGCACTGGCTAACTGTGTTACGATGGACAAAAGAGGTATTTTGATTGACATGCATGACAAACAACATAACTCAATTACCAAGTCGGATGTTAAACTTATACTGATAAATCCACTGGGAAAGCGTATTGTCTGGCTACGGTTACTGCCTTAAAATAAACGGAAAGACTGAAATTAGTAAATAGAGCACTGCACTAGAGTTGTCCCTGAATTAGGTATACAGACAATGCTACCAGCCAATCAAAATCTTCTGCCATACTTCCTGATATTTTTGACATGCTTGCAGTGGTTTATTGCTGCAATCCATTGCAGGTCGGAAGTCGATATTTCCGAGTAGGTTTTACCGACTAAATGTGTTCAAATTTAAATGTGTCCCAGTGCATCTGCTCAGGAAAACATGGACGTTCGCAGCAAATGTATGTTTATAGCAAGTCTCTAAACTTCCCCAGTAATTTACTGAGGATAAAAATCTATCAATAAGACTATTAGTCCACAGCACCGTTAGTCAAGAGAAACACTAACACTAGAACAGCTGATTTAACAAATTATCACACTAAAAGAGACGAAAGGAGTAGGCTATAGCCTACCGCATGCTTACAAATATGTTTCACAGCACAAACGGCTATATAAAGTAGGAATATAAGACGTTTTTGCTTATTTAAGTGTTACATACACACCTCCCTTATGTGACGTAGTGCTAATGGACAGAGGAGGCTGAGACTAGGCAAGCTAGGCCGATGTTTCTCCATCACTTGGCTCACCTTGCCGTTCAGCGTTGCAGCGCTGGCGTCGCTCCTCTGCTCATGCATGGAAGTGGCAAGCGCCCACTCATTCGCCTCGGGGTCGTAGCATTCCACGGTTCTGTGTCGTAGCTGTCCGTCAAAGCCTCCCATGGCGTAGATGTACCCGTTCAGCACAGCCACACTGACGTAGTAGCGGTGAAAGTACATGGGCGCCATCTCGCTCCAGGTATTTGTACGTAGCTCCAATTTGTGCACGTCATTCAAGCTGGTGCTTTCGAAAATGCCACCGATGCAGTACACAAACCCGTTGAGGTAGGCCGTCCCGAGGTAAGCGCGCGGACTGTGATTGGTTATCTTTTTGACCCAGCGGTTGGCCATGGCGTCATATGCCTCGGTGATTATGGTTGAAGTTGGGCTGCTAGTGCAGCCGCCAATTGCCAGCAAAATGACAGATGGGCATCGTGGACGCGTCAGAGGGTTGTTATAGTCAGGCTTGTTCAGGTGTAGACTGCGAATAGCCTCCTGGGCATCGAGGACGATGGGTTTGCAGTCCTCATTGCTCATCACCAGAGTGTTGTTCATCACTCTGGTCTCAAAGTAGTCCAAACTCAAGAAACCCAGGCGAACCTGAGGAGGGAGCAGCAAACGGCACTGTCAAGTTTAACCATACTGTGTGGAGGATTAATAATAATACACTTGATTTATATAATACTTTTTAAAACATTGGGCCTTATTTATCGTTTAGGGGCATGGTATTTACAGGACGACTGTTTTCCGCCTCTGCATTAATCGACGCCCAATTCTTAGGCTGAATTGTATTCATAAATCACAGGTGAATGCTGCCGTAAGATGAATTATCCTAACAGATCTGCCCTGGTTTCAACGTCAGATTTATAAATGAGGGCCAATGAGAAAAATTGTGTGTTTAACTACCATTGGTGGAATTTCTGAGTGTGTTTCAGTCTGAGAAAGTCTGGGAAAATCCTAAATTCTTGGGGCATTCTTGCTGATGTCGTCATCTTGGGGAAAACCTAACAGCTGATTGGCCAGATTTGTTTCTAAACAGGCGACCAGTGCTTTTGCATTGACGTTCCATACAGATACTGCAACATGGATTTGAAGCTCACGCGATCAAGATGGTTTCACAAGGCTAGGAAACCTACACACGCTAATTAGAATTTCAGAATGTAATTTTTATGATCCTGAAAAAAAATAAAATTGTGTTTGTCCGTTTACCTTGGGCAGCAAAATAGAGATGAAGGCTGCACGTTCGTGAGGAGAATGTTCTATCCATTTTTGGATTGCATCGAACACCACTTCTTCCTTCACGGTGAGGCTATCCTTCTCCACGATAGATACCAGTTCTTCCAGCGTCAGCATCATGAGCTCCTCACACCCTGACCCATCAACTATCTCCTCAAAGTGAGCGTCAATGAAGCCTTGGGCCTTGTGCTTCAAGTCAGGGCAGTAGTAGAATGAGACAAACCTCCAGATGCCAATGCAGTTATATGTGCACATTTTGTCCATCAGGAAAGTGCAGCACACGTCAACGATGCCCGTGATGCAAAACCGGTCTGCGGCTGCCAAGAGCTCCTCCACATTTTCTTCTGTCACCTTGATAGAATATGTGTATGCATAGTCGATAATTAGACTCATTATATCAGCGGACACATCAGGGATGTTGTAGATTACTTTGCCTGGCGTGGCAAAGGCTCCTGTAAACAGAGTGCTGTGGAATTCAATTGTACGGTTATTATAGGACTTTCTGGTTTCAATCAACACACTGTACATTTATTTGTATCGTTTACGTAATCTTAAATATGACGATTAAGGTCTGACATACACTACTGGTCAAAGGTTTTAGAACACCCCATTTTTTCCAGTTTATTGAAATTAAAGCAGTTCAAGTCCAATGAATAGCTTAAAATGGTACAAAGGTAAGTGGTGAACTGCCAGAGGTTACAAAAAATGGTATGGTTACCAAAAACTGTAAAAGTAATGTACACTTCAGATTTATACAATAATGCCTTTTTCAGAGAACAAGGAATTGGTTAACTTAAAGCTATTCTGCAGAAACGGAGGTTGATCAAGCCTTGAACGTTAGTGCTACCAACTCCCACAGGGTTCCCAGCTTGCCTTGATTACTTATAACCCTCCGTCTGCATAAAAGTAGTGTTGGGAACACACTGTGGTACCATACCTGCGTGAGCATTATTTTAAAAGTATTGTATTGCAGAAAGTAGTGCACTTTCAGACGGACCATCATACAACGTAAAAATGTAGGTATTTCCTACAGAGAAATGGCCAAGAAAGTCAAGGTGTCAGTGAATACAGTCTCCTTCACAATCAAAAGGCACTCAGGAAGAGGTCTGGCAGACCCAAAGCAACATCAGAATCAGAAGAAGAGCTTCTGAGAGTCAACAGCTTGAGTGATAGGCGGTTCACATGACAACAGCTTCAAGCACAGCTTAATAATAGTGGTCGTAATAAGTAAGTGAAGAATATTCTATGGTACATAAGAATGATAAGAATGCCACAAATGTGTTTAGCTAGTATATCTGCCAAAGGTGGCTACTTTGAAGAGTCAAAAGTTTAGAATACATTTTCATTTCTAAATGGATTCCATGATTTCTTTTTTTAACTTCAATTGTTTATCTGTTCTATGATTGGCCCGTATCTATGCATTGCCAGTTCTATGCGTTGCCATGCTTTGAGTACATTACACATTGAACTGCATGAATTCCAATAAAAACCTGGAAGAATTGGGGTGTTCTAAAACTTTTGACCGATAGTGTATCTTTCTGTAAATTATCTACCTACAGTTCTAATATGTACATGCATTGTGTTTACGCTTACCGAAAATATTGGCTACATGTGCATAGAACAAGCTTGTGCGCGTTAAAAATCTTAATTGTTTTTTCTGTGATGATAGCCAAATCACAGCACTTTCCCTCCAGACGCTGCTCATTAAAACATGCCCACGTTACTGCGTTATTTAAATGCTCCATAGTGTAGAAGCTACTGTAAACAGGCCTCAGCTGTGTTCCAATGGGGCTGCCTGAATTAAAAGCACAGTGTTCTTTTACTGTACTTAATGGAATGGAATGGCATTTTAGAATGTTGACAAATGGTGTTACATCACAATGCCTCATAATGGATGGCTTTCTTTCTTACATTTTTTTCATATTGACTTTAATAAAAGTTATTGAGGATTTCGAACTAGCGTATGTCACTGTTTTCACGGTTCTTACAATGGTTGTGAAAAAATATTTTTACTGCCATTGACTTTGTATTGTGTGAAGGTGCCTCGTAACATTACGGTTATAAGACAAAAAACAAATACATGCCTAAATGTTCTGCTCTGTGCCAAGATGCATTACAAACAAGGTCAGGAATTAACCCAGAACCAAGTTAACCAAATGAACTGATAAAAATGGGCCTTAAAGGTAATGAAAGTGGATTGTGATCAAGGGGGAAACTGTAGGATCCTGACAAATGCTGGTTAACATAAGGTGCTAAAACAAATCCTTCAACATGGTGAAATATCAAATGTTTTTAGCTACGTCAAGCAATTTAAAATGATATGGCTCCAGTCAATTTCCCCTCTTGTATTTTTCAGTGTAATATGTTGCTATTGCCTATATCAACAGTTGTCTTGTCAAATTCTGGGATTTTTGGGGGAGACCTAAATCTTGTATATACTGTATAAGGTCCATAGAAGTCCTCATATATAATATGAAGAAGCTAATATTTTTATGAACCCTACTTTTTTCCCCCCCAGGTCCTCCTTTCTTTTTACCCGACGAGCAAGTTTATAGTCTTTTTGGTAAGTAATACTATACCCTAACAATTTTGACAGGATGTACATATTCAAACTTTCAAATGCTTCACAATAAATAAAGGTGTCAGTTTTGTAGATTTGTAACATCCTTACACATTTTATTTATAATTTGTTTACTTTCTTGTCCTGTGAAATGCTTTATACGTTCAAATATATTTTATAATGCAGATTTTTTACTGTATTAGATTTTCTTTCAGAGTGCCTGTTGGAGTTTAACATGCCTTAATGTACTCTTTAGGGAACAGCTGTGATATCCAGCCGGTGCAATCGGTGGATGCCCTGACAGACAGGCAGAGAGCCTGGGGGCTAGACTCCCTGACTGAGAATATACACCTCATCACTCTAAAGAGCAGTTAAAAGGAGCTTTTATATTGAAGTGTCCACAGTTGCCAGTTACTATTGGAGTTATTACAGTTACCTGCAAGTTCACTCCTACTGTAACTTATGTGATCATTATTATTATTATTATTATTATTAACATATTTGATCATTAACTGCCCTGTGCCTTAAAACAGAACATAGTGATTTGATTACATTTTTAAAGGGACAATGCACATTTCAGTAAAATTGTTTGAAGGAGATGTACAGTAGGCTTCTGAAATACAGCGCATAACACAATTAATGTTTTGGGTGTTTAAGAATGACTAGATTAATAAAGTATTTTGTATACATGTGTGATGCATCACTAGGTGTAGTGTGTGTGTGGTTTAGAATATGCTATATATCTTACTGAATATGTCAGAATCATCTCTCACTGACAGTACTGGCAACAACTTGCACTGTAAGCAATATGGACTAGTGATGGGTCGTTCATAAACGAGCCAGCTCTATGAGCCGACTCCTTTAAATGAACAATGAGAACCAGTTCCCGTCAGAGACGTTTTTTAAGAGCCAATTTTGCATAGGTTGATATTTCATATATCTTTACAATGGTAAATGCTAGAAACAAAAGGTTTTTCCCTCATAATCCTGACATTAGCCCAAAATATAGGTATATGGTTTGTATTTGTAAGCGTAACAGAAAGGGAAATCTGCTTCTGAAAATATTTCCTTAAGCAAATGGCTTTGAAGGGACCAGTTTATATTTTGGATAGTATCTTTAGAACACTAACAACAATTCCAAGTTGATTCACTAACTGAAAGACCATTGGCTTTACAACATCTCTGATGTCTTAAACCAAAAACAATGTAAAAGAATTGCAGGCTATTCTGGAAATAATATGGTTAGGCTATTTTAAGTGATACACTGGACTAACATCAATCATAGGTCATAATATTGTTAAATTATGCTGAATTATAAAAGCCAGAAGTGGTAGCAATAGTCGTTTGGGAGCCAAAAGAGCTGGCTCTTATTGCTGAGCAGTCTAAAGAGCTGGCTCACCAAAAAGAGCCGGAATGCCCATCACTAATATGGACACCACCAGAATGGGACGTCTTTTGTGTCCTGCTTCAAATGGCTGTTGCCTAGCAACTTGGTAACACTACAGAACGATTAGAAAGAACAATGCATCAAATGTAACTTCAGCCAGGTAAAACCACCATGGCTATGAACCACGTGGATATAACTATTGAAAATGTAAGTGATATATATTCAAACATTTTTTTTTAAATCTTAGACAATAATATTTCAAAATATGGCTGCTGGAATGTTTTTACTGTTTGGCTGTGAACTTTAACATATTTGAAAGCGAGTTTTTAAAATGTATGTTTATAGATTTGATAATATTTTGACAGGTCACGTCGTCAACTCCACGTAGATGGAGCTGGAACAATAATAGACAAACTTTGAAATGTGTGAGGTGAGTGAGTCTGTGAGTTTGTAGAAGGGAACAGTGATCCTTACCTGCTTAGGCAAATATAACTGTTCATTGCAAGCTGCCTACATGTAGGCAGCATGTAGTGTATTATTGACGAGTGACAATGATATCGACTTAAAAATATGTCTTTTTTATAGTTTTAGTCCAACAGTGCACAAAGGGAAATCCAATGTCAGTGCGTTACCAGACAGGTACGTCTCTGTCAAGGCTACATACCGTATGTGTTCACAGTTCACACACTCAGTGTAACGCGCTAGTCATTTTAACTGAATATTGTGCGACACTGATTTAATTTAATAACATCTCTATCCATTTCAATTAATACGTTTAGGTTGACCCAGTACCCTGCAGTGAGCGATAGAGGACGCCAGAGCATTAGGAAGTCGCTCGATACATACAGACGAAGGGAGAGATCCACAGTTGCTTTCGAGGATGTTAAATGCAAGTGATAATATTAAAACAATATCCTCGCTTCACATATATAAGTCACATAGCTATAACACAAGTTGTCTTTATAAACTATTGCAGTGTCATTGAGTAATTAATTCCATTTCTAACAGCATTCATTATGTTACATGAATTATATCACAGACATAATGGTGTGTCATTCTAACAAGAAGTATGTGTCTTGCAGATGCAGCTATCACTCTGCTACTGGACAAATTTCCCCTTTCAATTCCACACTGTTTCAAGACCGTGTTGAAGTAAGGAAAGCCAGCACTCACTAACACGCGGACTCACACATAATTCCCATGGCCAGGTGTGGTGCATTGTGACAATACATATATATATATATAAACTGAATGCCTTGTCTGTGTGCAGAATCAACGAGCTGGATGAATTCTTGAAAGTACTTATTCTCTACTTCTCATATTACTTCGAGCGCAAAGCACTAAAGGATAAACATGAGAATAGCCGGAGGTAAGTGTGCCAGAGGGAATCAAACAAATCATTATCATGCTTAAAGGTAGAATAGATGTTACACTTACTGTACATACAAATACATTTGATAGGCCTATGAGTAAATATGGACAATGAATACAGTGTGTGTTTTGTGGCACAAATGACACATTGGTGAGGAACTTACAGGAGGTAGCTATATTTCATAATCATAATGACTTTCCCTCACTTACATTATAGAGCAAGGGAACACCATTAATCCTTTGTACTGACGCTACAAAGCTTTATCTCAGTGCATCTTAGAAGTACACACTGTTTACATGACCACAGAGAAATCAGGTTATTTATATCCCGATATACATGTACAGTATCCCGGTTAACGTATAAGCTTACAAAAGCCAAGCGATTATTTAAACTGCCATTTCTGTAGCCGCGTTAGCCACCATCTTCACTGTAATACTGATAATGACGAGGCCACTTATTATCGCACTCAGTGGGAGACGAGAATAGCAAACATGTCCTCCAGTTTGACTGGTGTCAGGCGACAAGCTGTAAAACATAATACTGTGTAGCAACATATCAAATTATGACCGAAAAACAAAACTGTTTCATTTCTCGCTCCAGCAGTGAGACGCTTTCATTGTTAGTTTCTGTTACAGTACGTCCCTATTGCGTTTCCTGGTTGGAGCATCGCCTGTGCAGGTAGTTGGCATACGCCAGAATCTGGAATAAGGGGGTATACGTGGAACAGTATCCCAGTATACCCAGAGTACTCCACCTAGAAAAAACAGGTTTCAGAAACCGGGGTAAGGGCTTATCCCAGTTTCTGAAATCGGGATATGGTGTTTACATGAGCAAATACAATAACAGGATACTTAAAAACCCGTTCATAACCGGGACACTCAAGTCCATGTAAACGCACTGACTGATAACTGCATTGTAGGCTAGCACACCTCCAGAACTCCAGATGTAAGCACTATCTCTCTGCTAATGATGCAAACAACAACTTTGTAGGGACACAGATAATGCTGTGACCCGATGACCTCTGTGGGAGAGTAGAGAGAGATGTGCGCTTCAAACCCAATAAGGTGCACCCGCTCCCCCCCCTTCCTTCACATCCCATCCCTTTGTTACACCATTGTCCAGGAAACCAAACTTCAGAGAGCGTCAGGTGATGTCTGAAGCCATAGTCCGAGTGGAGCTGGCTCAAAAGCAGCTGGCCATCTGCTACGCCCCTCTCATCATGAGGTTGGAGATAATACAGCAACATCACATGTCGTATCGCAAGTGAGTGGTTGCCAGAGCTTACGGAGATTGGAATTTGGCCCATGCAGGTTATTTTTAAGTCCCTCTTGACCCCTTGACGTTTTGAACCGTTGCTCAAAAGATGTCATGTCTTTCACGAACACATTTCTCAAAGTATGCTACGTCACGCAACCCCCTGTATGTTTCTATAGGAGCTGTGTGTTCTCAAACCAGCGAGAGTACCTGCTGCATGAGGTAGGTTCAAGACAGGTCGTACACCCCACACGATTCACTAACGTGACCCTTAGAATTTAGGAACACATGTGACCAATTACGTTTTGGTTATTCAATCTCATCAGCCACGACCTTTATTCCCATAAGGAGCTTTTTGAAAGCTAGTTGACTAGTGAAGCTTGTATATTTTCTTTAAGTGGGCTCAGGTTCTGGTTGGGGATCTTAGAGCAATACTGTTGCAAGCAGGAGTATGGGGAACATAAAATTAACCAAAAAGTGCCTTCCTTCATAGAGACTTTACGAAAATGACCCCCTGGTGACCTTACATTGTTTAGCAAGAAGGGCAGTGCATTGAAACCTTTGCGATTATTGCCTCATCTGCGCACAGAAACCCACCGTAGAGGTCAGGTCACCATCTGTGAATGAGGCAGGTATAGGGAACGTAACAGAGAACCTACGTTGAGGCTCAGCCGTGTCTGGTAGCAGTAATGTGTTTGTTAGTAGAAGGAGATGTTGACTCAATGCAGGTGCTTTGCTTTGGCAGGCTTTCTGTGCTGTTTAATCAGGTGGGTAGAGGGCTTATAAAAACACCAGTCTGATGCCAGTACATGCAGCAATGCATACACGACTTATGTTGCGTTCACATGGAACACTTTCTGGACGGCACGGCATAGAAGTCCAACGGAATGGCAGTTGCTATGGTGATTTCGCATTGCTTACAAATAATTAAATAAAAAATTAGCAACACAATTATCTCGTAGCAACTGTTTTATGTAATTATTTTTGTATTGTGTCTAGTATTCTAGTATTGCTGCACCGAAAGTATTACCTTTTCGTTGTCGATGTTTTCTCCGTGTGTGAGGGAGCTACAAACACCCGGTTGTAAATGCCGTCGCGGAGGACGGCAAAAAGTTCTGCCGCGTCTGCATTTTTTGTCGGTCACAACTGATTTTGCCGCCCTGCTCTCGTCCGCTAACTTGATATCCGGTTTTCCGTCTGCCATGTTCCATGTGAACGCAGCATTAAAGCTACATTACGAATTGGAGTTGTGCATGTATACAGTGCTGCAGTTTGTGCTGTAAATATTTATTGACTTCATCCCCGTTCCTGTTTGCAGTGCTTGTACACCCTCTGCTGCTACGTGGTGTGGGTGGTGGTTGGTAGGAAGGATCTGAGGGCCATTCAGGTGGAGGTGGGCCGTCTGTTGTGGTCCAGCGCTCACAACCCCGCTCTCCACCCTGGTGCTTCAGAGAATGAGGAACGGGCAGATGTCACGGAACACAGACCAAGTGCAGTACATCAGCGGTGTGTGCAGGTGCTGGGTTAAGGGTCGAGTTACAATCGTACTTTATTGAACCATGACAGGAAATTGTTTCAGCAAAGTGTTAGAGGATAGGACTATTAGTACAGCTATTATAAAAGGCATATACATAACACGTTAAAATACAGTATTGTTTTGCCAGTATAATGACGCAGGGACGTTCAACCTCTTTGGTTGAAGCCTGTGGCAACCGCTAGCCCCATATGTCAATTAATGTAAACTGATCCTTGTTGAAGTTCTGTCAAAGCACAAGGTCAGTTAAAGCATTCAGCCCTCAGCCTTCTGTTGTTCACCAACTGTCAAAGAAATAACAGATAATCCAATGCCAGATAACGATAACCGCTGAAAATCTGCTGAGGGAGAGGATTTTGAGAAGATCCACACTGGAAAAAAACAGCAAAGTCATTACACTAAGATGTCAAAACACATTCCTGAGTTTATCTGAAGGCCCAGCCTCCTCAACTCCTCTTGTGGCCTGTAAAACGTCCTTGCGATGTGGTTAAGGCCTTCCATACTAGAGCCAGGGTCATCTCACAGTTGCGAGGCTGTCAGCTAGCCCAGGCGTCCAACTTTTTGAGCGGATCCATAAACAGAAGTTACCCACATACTGTAGTTTGTGGTCCCTGTGCACATTGTGGAACTACATGACCCACCTCTGCACAGAACAACAGTATGAAAATATACAGTACACTATATTGGTACACACATTAGAAATGTGTGTACTATTTGGGAAATAGTATTACACAGAAATGTTTTAAAATGTAAGTTTCTCAAAAACCCCACAAGGCACCTTGCAATCCCAATAACCATCTTGTGACCCCTCAGGACATGCATTCCACACAGCAAATGAAATGGCAGATTTAAAATAGAATCAATTACTTAATAGTCTTGGCAGTAAATGTGTTTGTCTTTGATGTTTTTTTTGTAGTACATTTTCCTTTGCTACATCTGACACAAACGTGGCAGTTACTCAAAGCTCTCAGAGGCCCGTTACTTGCCCGAGAGAGCGAGAGAAAACCGACGAAAGCAGTTTTTGCTTCCACCTCTGTAATTTCCAGTGGTTTAACCTCCAGTCCCAGCTGGTCCAAATATATTTAAATGGATGTGGTTAAAAGTTCCTCTTTCGTAGTGTTTTGACAAGTCCCGAATCCTGACAATTTGGCTGAAATATAAACTCGCGCGTTCGTTTATAGAAGTCATGTTGTCTGGTTCCGTCCCCGGTATGACCGAGTGGAATATGTGAGGAATGTCTCAATTTCAAAATGTTTACACAGCTGTTCCCGGCTCATTTTAGGATCACTGCCGTACTTCCATACTAGTAATGCCCGCATCATAATAGTTTGTTTTGATCCATGTGTATAAACACAAGCACGTCTATTGTCTTTAAAGTAATCCGCTCTTCTTCTCGTTCTGCTTTCGTCTGCCTTCATGTACACATGCCACCTGTCAGACAGCGCCTGCAGAGGCCTAGCCTGAACGCCTTGTTAAACCAGCGCTGTACATTAATCACGACCCTGCTGCCCTTGCCAAAAGAACAGTCCCCCCACCTGTTCAGCAGGAGCGCCCCCAGAAGACAGGCTCGCCCCGGGGCCGACGTCTGTGACACCAAAGCCCTACTGGAGGAGCTCCACCAGCAGTTGGCTGCTTTCAGGTGCAGTGTGTGTACCTGAGGAGGTGTTTGTATGTGCTACAGTTCCATTAAAAGGCAAACAGCTTTAAAATAATGTATTTGGGAAGGTCACACCCAGAAGTGCAGTGCAGGTCTGGGTAACCAATAAGTTGAAGCTCTGTTTTGTTTATCATTTGGTTTTCAATTCGAAATTTCACTCTTGACTTGCTTGCCTCCAGCTTTGGGATTCTCGGAGAGCCACTGAGGCGATTCAACGCCACCACTTTGGCGCCGTTGAAAGCCAAGAAGGGAGCCATGGTGGAGACAGGCGATGAGGATGAGGGAGAGAGTTATGAAGATGAAGACTATAACGGCGCTGAAGAAGAAGAAGATGAGGAACCAGAGAATGGCCTCGGCAGCATTGCAGAAGGCTCGCAGAAGATACACAAATCAGCAACACTCAACAGATACAGTAGCACCAGCCGTCTTAACACCAGCGTTTCCGTAGCGACGTCAGAAGCCGTGTACTCAGACCCAGAATGACATGCGCATGTTCGCATGCGTACGGTTGAACGTACGAGCGTTTGAATGTTTTGGCATGTGCTTATAGAAACAGTACTTCATTGTTATTTTAAGGTCAATAGAGTGAATAATTGTGGCACTAACAGATTTTTTTTTTTTTAATCTTGATTAGATTTTTTTTTTAGACACTTTATCTTTGATTACAAGCATTTAATTTGTTTTACTTTGATCCAGAGGATCACTGGATGTTATCTTAATAATCACCAGCAGGGGGCACCGTTGATTGAAATACCATTACATCCAAAACAGCTTTCTCAGAAATCTATTCATACAGACCAGTCAGATCCTTAGATCCTCAATGTAGGTCTCAGAACTTGCTGAGAAATTAGGCAATTGTTTTGAAGGGGAATGATAAAGAGTTTTATATTATCTTCTGAAAAATATAAGAATACATGTTAATAACAATAATACTACTAGCAGCGTTTATCACAATACATTTATAAAATGTGCCGTTCAATACAACAGACAAAATAAGAACTGTGTTTATGTATGTGTGTGTGTGTGTGCGCGTGTGCATGTAGACACCACACATAATAAGTGGAAATATAAAAATGCGCTAAATCAAATGAATGAGCCACTGTGACCTAATGTGCGTCTGTGAAAAACAACTGGGTATTTCACATTTGAAATCATGTCACTGTGACCGGCATTCACCTCTGTGACCCGACACCACTCAGGGCCTCTAATCAGACTGCTGATTCAATCTTTGTCCTTATGCCACTCCTTCACACAGAGGGCTGACCTGACCAGCATGAGCACACACACTCACACTCACACACACACACACACACTCACACACACACACACACACACACTCACACACACAACACATTTGGCGACAGAAGGAGCTTTGCCTTCGCCCCAATTGGCTGGGTAATCTGGCATGCCAGCAGTAAAGCTAATCCCTCTGTGGAGATGGAGGGGGTGAAAGAGTACTGCAGTAGCGGTGGGGTGTGTGTGTGTGTGGGGGGGGGGTGCTCATGTTTGAAACTAGTTTGAAAATAGTGTGTCCCTTACTTGTTTTAAATTACAACCAGGCCTTCCGTGAAGTTGGCACTGCACTGCACTAGTAGACATCATATTGGTCGCGTGTGACAGGTATTTGTATACGTATGCACTACTTGCATAATATCTGAGCTGAATTAGTGTTTTAAGGGTAAAAATGTTTTCAAAGATAAAAAGGGATGTTGACCATTCATTCCTTTGAAATGACAATACCACACAGGTCGGCTATTTGGGAAGATAGAAAACGTTTTTTTCCCCTCAATTACTGAAAGCTCTCCCCTTTGGAGAGGATCCCAAAAGCACCACCAAGCTGCATATATTCCTCAATCAGCCGTGATTCACCTTTCTTCCCTGCTGAGCTTTGACATTTAATTGGCTTTGCTTTGTCATGGTGTCATGGTTATGTCCAGAAATGTGGTATCTCATTTAGAATTGTATAAAAAGGCTTAGTTGCTCTAAGGTCCTACACTTGCTTTTGTTGCGTCTCTATGGCGAGAGAGAGGGAGAGAGAGAGCGAGAGAGAGAGAGAGAGAAGAAAAACAATTATGCAGGGTTATAGTACTCGATGCCACAAACACATTCCATTAAGATCTATATACAACAATGACAGACAAGTACCTTTTGCTTTTGTTTAAAGCAAAAGGTACTCGTGTTTAGGAAAGAAGGTGTTTTAGAAATTGCAGGCTTTATTATTTTCAAACTGGCAACTGCTATTGGGAAGGCTTTTACGTGTATTCTGCAACACTGGAATTTGAGGTTGGGATGCTATATTTTGGTTGTACTATTGGGTATGTTGACAATTCTTGGAAATAATGTGATTTTCTATCTAAGCCTATAGGTCTACATCTTACAATGCTTTTGAAATAATACTCTATGCTAGGACAACATTATAAAAATACTGTAGGACACCTACAGCAGCAAAATACTGCACGCATGTTCGCTTTTCTACCAATAGGGGGAAACAGTGCCCACAAATGGTTTAACCAACTTCTCCACGAGATCTGGCCCCTTCCTCCTTGGCAAATGGACTCGAGCTGATGGCATATACGTGAATTATTATCTAATCCTCGTGTAAATATTATTTAGTGACCTAATATCATTATTAGCAATATAACATTTCAAATAGAAAAAATATAGGCTATTTACAAATAAAATAAAATGCATAAAGGGACAGATATTTACTTGTATTTTTTAGGATTCACTGAAAATAGTATTACACAGGACTGTTTGAAATTATAATGTTAGGCATGTTCTAAATAGTCTTATGTCTGACCTATAAAGACGCATTCGCTTTCTTTTGCATGGACCATATGTTTTGAACGGACTGACACTTAACAACCCCCCCCACACACACACACACACATGCTCGCTCTCTCTCTCTCTCTCTCTCTCTCTCTCTCTCTCTCTCTCTCTCTCTCTCGCTCTCGCTCTCACACTGCAAAGAGCAATGCAGTTAGTCGCTCCAGTGGTGTGAGGGTGACATGGCCGAATAGACCGCGTCCTAGAAGAGTCTGGTCGCGAGTACTTTCTTATAATTCCAGGTAATCGCAGGAGGTATTGTGGGTCGTATACAAAGACGACCCAGGAATAGCTCACTTCAATAATAAACCCGTGCACTCATTCGTAAGGAATAACAACGCAACACGTATCCGGTGGGATCCAGACATCCAACCTCGCCAGGAGTTTTTGGAGCTTTCGAGGCAGAAAGGGGGGCAACTTTGGCGAAATCTTTGACACGTTACATTTTAAATCCATAAGGAATAATGAGGAACATTTGGATAATTCTGACTTTTGCCTTAACGGCAAAAGACCTCTTCATATTCGGGGAAAGGGTAAGTTTGCAAAGCCAACTACACACGTTTAGTAGGGCAGCAGAATCATATGCAACTTTACAATTAGCGACACTTGATATGGTTGGTTTGTTTGACTTCTGTGGAAATGATTATTTATGTTAGTGGATTTCCATGTTGTTTTGAAACTTTTAGGCTGAGTCTGGATTTATACAGTGATTTCAAATGAATTAGCCATTACGGTCTTTGAATGTAGGCCTACTTTGAAATTAAATGCGTACAACTTACAGATCACCATATCCTACTTTATTTTGAGTGGAAAAGTAAATCGTCTTTAAATATAAAATGTGCTGTATCCTACACTTACGTGGCAAGCTGTCTCTGACTGTCAGCCTATGCGTTACCGATGGAGGTAAATCCATTTAACCTTCTCGACATTATTTTTAAAGTAGGAAAAAAATGACTAAATGTGCATATGATATAGACGTTTAGCTATTTTGTTATTTTTTACACTCCGTTGAAACCCTGACTGGGATGCGTTGGTACATTTAGGTATATTTTTTGGAAATATAGTCCCTACTTAATTATCATTACAATTAATAGCCCACCAGTACATATTTGTTATTTTTTGAATAGGCTATCGTGCCATTTCACTTTGAGCAGACATGGATAGCAACACTATTTTTGTTTTTAGTTTTTTTTTTCTCCATATCCTATATTTTAATAATGACTGTAAATGACTGACACTGTAAAACCATGCCAAAGGGATCACGTCAACGTCTTGCCCTTGTTATTGGCGTCTAATGCGCCCTGCTAATTGGCTGTTGAATGACATGAGACAGGGATTTGTACGGCAGTAAAATATTGTCAATTTAATGCTTGGCCTCTGCCATAATAACTGTACTCCACCCCACCCCCTCGGGTTCTTGTCGCTTGGCTCACTGCTTCACACTAGGCTTCCAATTAGCTGATTCAGACACGGTTTCTATTTTAAATGTGTTTAAATTGTTTTGCTGAGAGGTCATCAGGAGAGTATATATACAAACACTCATTTTAGATACCAATCAATCTGAAACATGAAGGGCTTCCTTTATACATCACACATCTGTAGTATGCCTTCTTGTTAGAATTGTGCAAATATGGCCCCTATAAAATACCAACACTTGGCAGATATAAAGTTTATTTACAAATGCATGATATATGATGGTTGTAGGTGTATTCTAGCTGCCGTGGCACCATTGGCCTGTCACACTAGATCGGTCTGTAGTATTATATCCACCTTCCATCCCCATGTGGATTAAAGGCAAAGCTGCCCAAATGGACCATGACGCATGAAATGCATTCTGGCTGTTTAATGTCTGTCAAGTGTCATGTGGTGGCTAACCAGCCTCTGGATCATCTGGTTATCTTTTAATTAGCTCACCACAACAAAGGGGCACATTGAAATTTTCCTGGTTGGTACCAACGAGGCCTGCTGTGAATGAGAGATCTCATGAACTTGGATAATCCTGTTTGGGACTTTGGGATTCCATCGCTAATTTCCAAGTGTAGGCTACTGTGTTGATGACACTAAGAGCCAAATTAGTTTATAGCGTAATCATTGCCCTATTGTATGTGTCATACTGTAGCTAGTATTGTATTATGATAATAATTATCGTTATTGCAGTGGTTCTTAAACTGTTGGTCTGCACCCCTTGAGGGTTTTTGATATTTGCAGCGTGTTATTATACATCATTCTTTTAATAATAAGCAAAAATGGTTTCTATGTTCTTATATGCACACATGGCTTCTATGGTTATTTTTACTGTATATGTTTTACTCTTATGAACTGAAGATGAAGATGCTCATTTTGAGGGTTCACAGGTCAAAACCCTTTACATGCCATTATGGCCTTTACGGCCATAATGGCTTGATTTGGTATAATTCTAAATGCTGCTAACGCATTTTTTGCACCTTTTCCTTAACTCAAATGTTCTAGTTTTTTAATGTCAAGGTGTACTTCAACCTTTTGTTGCTGTTGTTTTTGATAGGACGTTTGAGGAAGATAGTTATGGCTCACCCTGATCTTTTTGTGTGCGTCTCTTAATATGTGTCGCGTTTTGGTAAGGGCCGTGGGTGAGTCTGTCAACTCACGTCTGCACCCTGCGATGCTGGACTCAAAGGATTTATCTTCTTTGATGTGGACGTGTGAAAAGTGTAACATGAGTGGTGGTATTACTTTATTTTTTATATATTGAATTGTTTTAACTAATTTTGAATTTTTTTAATGATTTAGTGAAAAGCACTTTGTGTTACATGAAATTGTATGAAAAGTGCTATATAAATAAAGATTGATTGATTGATTGATTGAAATGCATTGGAGTGAGAGGAGGGACTAACTTGTTGTTTCAATTTCAAGGGATCTAATAGCTATAGTCTTCTTAACTGAGGATGATCCATGTGTAATTACAATATTATTCGTTTCTTTAAGTACTGTGACCAACTGAAATTGTCAAGATAGAAAATATATGCCCTAACCTCGGTAATCCATCCCTTTCATAATTATTATTTTGATTCCGAGAGGGTGAAAGGCCAATGTACTATAATGTCTATAAGACTTCAGCTTTAGAATAACATTGCTCTCACCCACTTGGAAATCTTAATGGCCTTTCAACTGGAGAGGAAATGTGCGTGGGACCTATATCCAGTATCCCTACGGCTATATTATCGCTTATCCAGGGTGGTGTATGACTTTCATTCGCTGGCTCAGACGGGCGTTTTCCACCTACTGATTCGTCGCTAATGAAATAAAAGGTGCCGTAGAGCCTAGTTGACCCCTCGCTCACCCTGCTTCAACACCAGAGGGTGGAGCATGAGTCTACACACACACACACACACAAAGAAATGCGATTTAGGTCGTAGGCGCAGGTATACAGGATACAATAATGCACTCCTGCTCACACACGTTGTACAAGGTGCACATTTTGCTAGACAAAAGCCTATTCTTATATTTGGGCTTTGCATGCAAAAACATGCAGGCTACGAGACACACCACACATACACACACACACACACACACACAAACACGCACACACACACACACACACACAAACACGCACACACCGCTACTAATTCCCTAAAGGTCTCCCTTTCTTTGGCTGTTCTTTCTGTCCCTGTCTGGATGATGAACGCATTGTGTTCCATCTTTAAGTGCATAATTTTACACCATAAATTTACAAGAGGATGAATTAGTAAAAAAATGTCATCCTCCTATTCTCAAATGTTTATTATGAAAGCAGGGGAATCACGTGAAGGAACAAATTAAGAGAAAAAGGGAACCATACGTGACAAGAAAACTCACTTCCCATAGTAAATGACATTTTTTTATTTGTGTATTTATTCATACAAATATGTTCTCAGTTTTGAAACCATGTAGTGCTACTGCAGTACCACCAATGGTGGCCATTGATAGCACTGCAACAAAATCATTATGCAGTAGCTCAACACAGTAGCTGCTTGGGAGAATACCAACCTCTGTCTAGGTGGTGGTGGTAGGATTCAGGATCCAGTGTGCCAAGCATTATGCAATCACTAATGGACTTCACAGAAGGCAAGGAGGCCACACTGGGATGCTAAAAGCAGAAATGCGCCCCCCCCCCCCTCACCCAACCCATCGAAAAACCTCAAAAACCTTCTTGCTTTGAATCCCACTGGCCGTGCATGTCACCTGACACACGCTTGCAAAGATCAGCGCACAGTTTCACAAACACACACGTATGCATGCGCGCACGCAAACGCACAGGGTAGTAAGCATTAATCCATAGATTCTCCCTAATGATACCATGGCCAGCCCCTCTGCCCGTCATTAGCACAGAGACTTTCCATGAGAACAGTGGCACTATCCCCCTCCCCCCCACTCAGACAGATGGAAGGAATCAAAGGAAAAACTTTATTTTTTAAAAAGACAATATGCTAGAGCTGACTTAACATCTGCAGGACGTGTGTGTGTGTGTGTGGTTTGTTTAAAATGCTCTCGCTTTCTCTCTCACCTTCCCCTCTTCGATTCTCTCTCCCTGAAAGAAGAGTCTTTGACAGTTGTGGGCACGGGTGGTGGAGGGTAGTGAACACCCACATATGAATAAATTCATGTTTGTTTGTTTATTTGATTGTTTTGAAATGATAAAAACATCAAATGCAACATTATTCTCTATTCTGTATAACATTTGCACTTTGGGTAGGTTTTTCCTTGGGTGGTGCAACCCGAAATTCAGTGCAGCAACAGTTTGAAACTAGCAAGGTTAAGATGGACATCCGAGTTTAGGATTGAACGTAGGCTGTGCTGGGGAAACAGGCTGCTGAACTTCACCTGATCATGTGACGGTGCGTGAGTACGTCATGTGGGTTTTTTTGTAAGGGGAAGTGCATTATTTTAGATCAATATCACATGTCAAACATCCGTACGTCAAATGTCAAGTCAAACGTTTTGTCTCTTCCAAATTTCCTCCTTTAATGGTATTTCACTTCGTTAATGGAAATGTTTTGGTAGAAGACGGTCTGTGGTTGCGACGGAGAAAACGGGGAAACCCCTGTGTAACATGGCTGTTTTATTCTGTTTAGTTTTTTACTGCTCTTGACTTTGGGAGGGAGTTATTGGAATCTAGTAGGAACCTCATTCTCATTTTAGCATGGTGTCCCCCAAGAAACTCTTGTGTGATGTTTTAAGGTATGAAAATGGTCTAATAGACGCATGTGGCATGCAGAATGGCATTGGATTTGGCTACTCAAAGATGGTAACAGGAGTTACGTGTTTGGCTCCACACATTATGTATCAGCCTATAATTGTGCCGCTGTTAACAGAAACAGAACAGCATACTGTAAACTAGCTTTTTTGCTGTTTAGTGGAATATTTGGCTTCTGTACGGCTTTAACAATACATTTCCTCAACACATCACTTTGAAACATATTTTCTGATTTAGTCTACTTGTCATAATTTTCCAGCTGAGGTAAACATTTCCTGTCTCTTAGATGTCAGCAGAATAAATTGCGGTCAGCTCTGGGTTTAGTTTGGGGTTTCATTGAAATAGAATTTAAAAATGCTACTTGTACATACGTCATCGTCCTTCCTTGACTTTTTCTAAGTTGCATTGGAGAAGTGAAAAACACTGGAAACGTATGCGTCGAATTCTATTCTATTAAATTGTCATAATTGAGTCATGCTTTTAATATTGCAGTAACTTATAGGGTCCTCTATTAAATGTATTAATTAATATAAGAAGGTTTCCTCTTTTCAGCGTGTTATTCTAACCTTGGTCTATTTAAATGACTTGGAATATGTTGCTTCCAAGATTGATTTATTTGCGCATTTTAATTAGGAAGAACTTTGACGCCAAGACCCCGAAAGTCCAGAGTCGAGTGTCCAGATAATTATGTTCAAACATGACCAAACCCGCCCACACACTGACTCACACTAGAGGGTTGAATGAGCACAATACTAGTAGAATTGGGACAAATACACACTTAGTTACATTAGATCTCAAATCGGAGACAATCATATGCTGCAGCTCAGCGCTTGTACTATTGACCTTCAGTCCTGGGCTAAACTGTTTTACACACAAGTCCATCCATTAGCACTACGTCGCATATATAAGCAACTCTGTGCTGAACGTCCCATACTTACACCCCTCTAAGCTCGACACAAGACGCTCAGACATTCGTAAAGCGATACTGTTTTCAATTTACATTGGCTGTTATAGCATTCTCACTCAGGGTGTATCCATAATTTCTGGTGTGAAGCAAATGCATTGCTTTATTTACTAATTTAAAATTAAACATGTATTTTAAGCAGTACCTGTAGACTACAATTGTTACAGATTTACAAGACTTGTAAACTGCCAGAGTCTCGTTGTTTAGTTTTCCAATTAATTCCTTATTGTACGTTTAACGTCCCACTTGGTTATTGAGTTACATAGTTGGTCGTCGTGCATGTCAATCAAAATAGCAGGCGGGTACTGACACAGTTAGCCAGCGCTGTGTCCCAGACCAGACTTTATGCAAGTAAAGGCTGGCTCTGCGAGAATAGAGGAGGGATGAAGGGGAATGCAAGCCATTGGTTTGAAGGACTACTTGATTACGTACACTTAAAGGAATTGCTAATTTAGGGTGACCACGATTTCAAACCCCAAAACCTGGACCCTTAAATTTTGTTAATGCATGTGCATATTATTGCGTGTGCACGCTCACCATAGATGATGTCATCAGGATCGGGGACCATTATTCCAGCGCTTAGCACACCTATGTGACTGTACATTTTTACAATTTAACCTTTCACAGGTGCGTTAATCGATGGTTCAATATATGCGCATCTGTGTAACCTACTCTGACAACTAAACGTGTATTAAGGGGTTTTCATTTACCAGCTCAAATAAAAGTAGGCCTAGGTTAATTATTGCATAGAAAAAAATGATATACAAAGGGTTAACAAAGAGAAGAATTGGTGGGTTTATTCATAGTTTCTGGTAATGTTACAATGTAGAAACAGCGCCGTGACTACAAGCAAGTTGAATTCAGGCCTTGCTTGATCTTAAAACTCTTAAAACTGCTTTGCTGAGCAGATCTACGCAGTTGTTTGGCTCAGACTAGTATGTGAAAACAGTATTACTATTTTAATTGTGCTGAAAATCGGGACAATTTGTTAGTGAATGTTGAAAACCGGGACATTTTAGTGTATTACAGATATTTGTCGGGACCCAGCCGGGACACCCATCTTGAAACCGGGACGTCTGGTCGCCCTATGCTAGCTTCAAGCGCAAGTCAAAACAGTATCGCTCTGTGGTCTTCTGTGGCGGCGCCTCTCACGTGGATGCATTGTGAAGCCAAGCGTAGTGCTACAGTACGGCTTTGTTGATGCGAGCGGTGTCCGCCACTTTGTTTATGTTACTCTTTATGGAGTCAGGACTGTGTAGAAGTATCAGACAGTTTTTTCGACACGCACAGAGAACGCTAAAACTAGCGAAATGCAAGGAGATATTTGTTGAATTTAACAAAAAGTGTGTTAGCTTACATTTAGCTTGCACAGTATTAGCTGACTATACATTTAACAACATCAAGAAGTCTACTTTTAAACTAAAGTATATGTTTATGGTAATACTGTTATATGTGTTACAGTTTTTACAATGAAATCAGAAATGGTTATAGGCGTTTTTACTAGGTAGACGTTAACTATATTAGCTGCACATCCTGAGGACAGGATTCAGACTTTACCAACACACACCCGCTCTCTGCTTTGGTCATTAACATAAGCAGTAATGTAATGATTCCACCAGGCGAGTTAATCTTATCTACTAATGCGTTCTGTTAACAGCCATCTGTGTTCCCAGCACCAAATTAAAAACCCAGTCAGAGGGGCAACACCATGTATTCACTGCCCCAGCAGTCAGCCTTCCATTACAGAGGAGGACAGGGTTTATTATTTGGCCCAGAGAGGCTTTAGACCGGAGTAACCGTGTCAGATGGAATCCATTTTGACTGTAAATGCAAATGCCAGTGACACGCTTGTTTCCTTGCCTTTACTTCTGTAGAAGACCACACAGTCGCTCACACGGTTGGAACGTTTGAAAGGAAAAACAAACAGGAGGCTTAGCATGTGGCGTGTACACGGTTAGGTGAATTTGTGAACATTTGACCCCTGCTGTGCTAGACCATTTAACCCTTTTAATCGTCTTCGGGTCGCAGGTTTTTCCAGGCGGGTCTAGTGGGAAAATTAATAATTGGAACAATAAAAATTTCAAGTGTTTGAAATGGAAAAACCTCAACTGGGAAACTCTGAAAACCATAGAGGAAGAAGAAAGGCACCGAAGCTGCTTTGAAAAGCCACTTTGTAGTTGATGCTAGCCAACGCTCAAGGACGTTGCTCCATGTGTCTCTCTAGGTCTGTCTGTCGCCTCATTTTCTCTGCCTGTGTGGCATCTTCATAGCTGCCTATAGCATCCCTCTCTCCATCGTTCAACAGTGATGTTATCCAAGGCAGGGCCTTTGCTTTACTCCCCATGCTGTTTCCACTCTATGGTAAACTGGTCTGCATGTCGTAATGGAAGCAGGGAGGGAACCCAGCTTGATTACTTTGATTAGAGTCATTTGTCTAATCAAGTGATGGATTAGCCGACTGGAATGACTTGGCTGCCCTCTGGAACAGCAGGGTTTTCTTCTGTCCATCCGATGGCCAAGCAACAGGCACTGAAGCCTGCAGTGCGTTTCCGTTTGGTCAAAGCATATTAACTCCCTGTGCTGCAAGTAAGAAACGGAACAGTGTCAGAATGTATAGTGTAGATTTCTTTGTGGTTGACTCCCGTTTAATGGGGACATGAGTTCATCTCAGGTATTATTCATATCACCATGTGTATACATAGCCTGCTCCAAACAAGAGTTTGAAAATACAATATTACGCAATTACATTAGGTCTTGTACATTACAGCTTTATTAAGTGTCTAGACAGATGGTAGAACATTATTGTTTCATTACACGCTGGCTGACTGCCTCAAGACATTGTCCTCAAACTTTTCCGACCGTTAAATTCATTGTGAAGCATGATTTTAAAGTCACGCAATAGTGTGGACTGCAGACCTATTTGATCATTAATCTATATACTTAGTATATTATTTATGATTATATTTGTGTGTAATAATTTACTCTGTGGCTGTCCTGCCCTTGTTAATCTAACATAGTTTAGGCTCAGGGCCATTGTCATTTCTAGTAATTTAACCCAGTATACACATTTTTTAAAGGTATACAATCCATTTTGTGATACTTGTAGTCACATCATATATCATGAACCCATACATTTAGGGTTGCCCCCACTATGCCAGTAGATAATAATAATAATAATAATAATAATAATAATGATACATTTTATATTGGACGCTTTTATAAGCACTCAAGGACATCTTTCATTTCAATGAAATTGATGATTTCATAGAATATTAACCAAAAATATAGACCTCAAACTAGATCTGTCCTGGCGTTTTTGCAAGAGAATTCTCAGAAGAACACTTGGCAAGAAAGTACCTCTCAAGAGTACGAACCTAGCGTTCTTGGAATTGAGATACAGCCAGGGAACATGGGATGGACCAAACGTTCTATGTACTCTGTCAGACCTGCCTAAAATCAAAGCAATCACAAATTAAATCTGACGGTAGTCGGCGGACAGTGTGTAAAGCACGGCAGACAAAAACTTTCAGAGAACACCTGAACTACTTTCTGAATTCATTACATACTCTGTCGGTTTGGTGGCTTCTCTTCTATTTTTTTACATTATTATTCACAGGTACTTTAATTACTACTAAACACCATTGGCCTTTAGAAAGTCATTAGAGACAGCTAAACAAAATAACAACTAGACGTACTGATTTATGTTATATTGTAAAATGAATAACGATTCAGACTACTGCCTGATCACAAATACCTTTCTATTTGCAGTATGCATCACTGTCACACAGTGCTGCTTTAACAGCAATGGCCGGAATGGGAAACTAGGTGGATTCTAAACGGATCCCATAATTTACAGTACAGCCTAGTTCTTGCCTTCTTGACACGAGTGAGTGGAAACGCGACTGGCTTTTTGAAGAGCACCTCTTGACCTCTTTGTGTCTTGTGACCTGACCTCCTCATGACACCATCTATTTGGAGGTTCCAAGTTCATATTGGGATATAGGAGCACCAGTCAGGAGGCCAACATCTTTTGCTGGTTCAGGATAGAAGCAGTCTTCATATACCACACATTCTTGCAGAATTACAACAGGGAAAAAAGCACTGAGAAAGGCTGAGTAGCAAGAAAATAAAGGCTT
This sequence comes from Forbesichthys papilliferus, assembly GCA_025399855.1. Classification (NCBI taxonomy): domain Eukaryota; kingdom Metazoa; phylum Chordata; class Actinopteri; order Percopsiformes; family Amblyopsidae; genus Forbesichthys; species Forbesichthys papilliferus. The sequence goes on along the minus strand of JAODOY010000448.1, from coordinate 2,657 downwards.
GGCAGACATATTCACTGCCATATTTAGAAGCAAGAATCTTTATCAAGGATCTCTGTCTAAACGACGAAGCAAAAGGCCTGTTATTCTTGTGGACTCTACATACAAAGTGAGTTTCTTATCTTGATAAATTGTCATTCTCGGAGTTTGAGTTGAGAATCATTTTGCAACAAAGTTATTAACAATTGATAAGGCTGCCTGACGCTGCTGGTGGAATTGGGTTTATTTTGGTTGTATGACTTCAATTATTTACATGGAATGAAAAATGAATGATAATTTTTCCTCATAATTTCTAAGCATCAGCTAGAAGTGACAAATGCTTCTTTGAAATATGCCTAAAAGAACACTCAAGAAAAATGCTGCTTGTGAATTCATGCCTATAAGGTGATGTCCATTTTGGACATAAGAGGGTTTACATGAAAATTGCTCCTCTAATTATCCTCCAATATCTAAACAGGCTATTGACTTTTCATTCAACGCCGCTTTTTCTGAAAGGTAACTTTCAAGGAATTTGAAAGCAAATCACATATTGTCTCTACTACATTAATGTACATGTGGGAAAATTCACATGAAACCCAGTTACATTTTCTTAACATTTGGCTTCCTTGGATTCTCCATAATGTTGTTCATACAGTACTGAGTTTATGAACATAATTACATGATACAAACTGCCTTATAAATGTAGGGAGAAAGTCCCTTACCTTACCTTGGTATATTATTCAACTATCTGTAAGCCATGGCAGATGTCTGGCTGTCTTTTACTGTTATGCTATATCAAAGTGCATTGCAATATTTAAAAAGCTTTTTTTGTTTCTGGTGGCTTTTAGTGTTTTAAGTTTGATAAGAGGAAGAATGGAGCAAACATTAAACAGCTGCTGTGCACATGTAAACCATGGAAGCATTTTTTTTTTAATCCCTTTATTGTGGAACGTATTTGTTTCAACAAACACATGAACCAAGCGGATGAAGCTTCGCTGCTCTGTCAAACATCAATGACACTGTACACATGCAGACACACACAGATGCACGCTACAAAATGGCTTCCTGTCATAGTGATTGCTGTTTGATCCCTGAGCCTGCATACAGGCTAAATCTCTTTCCAAACACAGCATGGTAATCCTATGCATGTGCCAACCAAACCTCATTTGACTCTTTAAAGCTGTTAATGCACACATGATATATGGGGTGTACAGGTGGTGTATGTGTTCTTATCAATTAGGCAATTGTGGGGCTGTGGAGTTAGTCAATTTCCGCAATTTCAATTCAACAAATTCAAAACTTATCAAGTTAGCAATCAAAAGAGACACAAATCAGCATTTGGATATGCAAATTCATGTGTGTGGATGAACCAATAAGGATCTTGAACCAAGCTATAAACATGTATATATTTTTTTCTCTAAAGTCGGACATTTAAACATGTCTGACGTTAGGACATGGGATTGTATGGGGGGGTATTGATTACCTTTTGCAGCCAGCCTCAAGTGGACATTCGAGGTACTGCAGAATGTGTCACTTCCACATTGTATTCATTTATCAGCACTGAAGTTTACCGCTTGGAAAACATCTAATTTGCATTGTTTAGCACTTTTGAACATAATGTGAGCTCATTAAAATTAGCCCCCACATTAAAAACACTGCATCAGCCAGACTCTCATTTCATTGATATAGCCTATACTCCAGTAATAACCCCTTTTCTCTCAGCATTGCCAGTGAGAACACATTTACTTGAAGTGCATTCCCTTGATCATGTTTGGAGATATTTCATGTTTTATGTTTCGTTAATGGTGTAGACTAAACATAAAAGGCCTATTTGCTTGTAGACTCTACATTGAATTAGACAGCTAGCTCAGCACTTGCCCACATAATTACGCAGTGTCATTACTGTGCAATTACATGAGTCATGCCTAGCTCACGTTGGCAGAGTGTGGTGTGGCTTCATGAAAGTATTCTTTTGTCATTTTGCCATCTTGGTTTGCATGGTGACAGGCATCATGTGGCATTACAAGATGGAAACGCTATGTCCCAATAATGTACCATATTCTTTCCTTATATGAATCAGTTATTATTTATATGTAGATACTAGATTAGAATACATATTAGAATATAGATAAATACTAACATTTGTATATTTGTATAATTCTGTATAATTGTCATCTTTCAAATTATTTTTTGGCCTATTTTGATCAAAAGGAGGATTAATACGTGCGAGTTTGTCTGAATAAATCAGCGATACTGTACTGTAATCCTCCCAGGATTACAGTAGAAGTAGAGACATCATTTTTCTAAGGTTTAATACCATCATATGATTATGCTTCTCTGTCAGTCATCCACATTGACACCCCAAACTGGATTAACAACAGACGAAGCCCCGGTATATATGATAATGTTTGATTGTATTTGGTTAATATATAGTCCATAATTAAACTGAATGTGACTTTAATCTCAGTACAGTATATGCATGTTCTGCATTAAATATATTCCACAAAATATGTTAATATTATTATATATATTTACAGCATTTAGCAGTATTGTACTTGTAAGGCAAACTTGCAAATGCAAACCAGTGCATTTACATTTGTTTCTAAACGATTGGGCAACAAAAGCAGTTGACTAGGAATTACTGAATACACAAGTGTGAAACAATTGCATTATTTATATAT
>JAODOY010000447.1:0-13719 GCA_025399855.1 Forbesichthys papilliferus | reverse complement strand
GTTAGACGATAGGGCTGATAAGGTCACACAATTAACGAATATAAACATAAAAAGACGACATAAATGTGATGCAGCAGTGGTCAAGCCAAACACAGGCGCCATCTTGCCATCAATCAACACAATCAACAGGTGGTAAAATTTTGGCATACTTGCCAGTTTATGCGCACTATGTACTCAAAATATAAGTACACAAGTGCGCGATTGGAGACACAGCAAGTGGTGCAGACAGCAAAACCCTATGTGTAACCAATGTGTGGGACAAAGCTTCTGAGGGAGCACCCTATGGCATTGAATGGCTATCTATATTATCGATAATTTAGTTATCTGATTAATCGAAGAAATAATTGTTTAGTACAGCACTAGCTATATATTATACTGTCAGTCAGTTTGACAGATTACACTGAGGGCAGTGCTACCAGTCCTGAAGAGGGGATGCCAATTTCATAATCTTTAATTTAATTGTTGAACCAAACATGCTGCGATCAACTCCAACTGTGGCTAGCGTAGTAATAGGCACGCCTGTTTTTACAGCGGGGCTGTCCAATCGAACCTATGCTGAGAATTTAGCAAGGCGCAGACTCCGCCCCTCATTTTGGTGAGATGTGAGCCAAGCGGCCTGTGAAAGCCGTTGTAAACAAATCTTACACGAGTGTTTTCTCTGCTTACAGATGAATCTTTGACATGACAGCTGAAATCTTAAATTTGTCAATGCATGTGTATTGTAGTCTGTACCTATGTGAGAAAACACGAATAGCTCTAGTTAGGTAGACTGATTAAAATACGATTTTAGCTGATGGGTTCCGAACGAGATGGAATTCAATGTAGATCACATTCATTTGATGTCAAGTGGGTAGCCCACTCCATTACATATCTGAGTTGGCTGTCATAACAATAGCAAGAAACTGTAGGCTATGTGTAAGTTTGCAGTCATAGAATGACTGGAAACCTGCTATTGCCTGCCTGCTATTCCTCGCTATTCGCAAAGCAGTGATATGTGGTTGCCGTCTCTTCTATAGATAAATCTACATTATTATTTTAAAAAAATTACATTTCATGATCAGGTCGAACCCCCAGACTACATCAACCATCAAACCAATCATGGTAAAACCGTCTATACAGTCTGCATGCGTCTCATATTTTAGGTTTAGTGCAGTAACAGTCAATATTTTGACATTCCAATTTTTGAGCGTTTTTAAAAAACATTTTTACCCAAAGCAAACCTAGTTCCATACTATCAATATCACTGAAAAGAGTAAGCTACATATGATGGGTTTTTAAATCAATCTGATTCTTCGAATCCTGCTTTGTTCGAGTGTAAAATTAAAAAATAACTAAGACTATTAATAATTAGGCCTACTTCATATTATCATTTTTTAAATTTACTTGAAAACAGATTATGACGGAATTTTACGACGAGTCTACTGCAACCACTTGTAGGGGCCAAATGTATGTTTTGGCTTTTCTGTGTTGCTGCTTGTGTAATAAGCTTAGGTATGAATGCCAATTAACACTTGCTGATGTCATCGCCATTCAGGCCTAAATGCCTAAGATTATAATAATAATGTAATGTACAGAAATGACAAGACAACATGCATATTGTATTATATTTAAATGTGTTAATAAAAATGAAAGTATTGACGCACTTTTAAAATAGCCTATATTTTAATTGCAGAAAAGATTGGCTGGTAAAATTCGGCATCCACCAACCATTGTGGCTGGTGGCCAAAAAAGTTAAATACCCACCCTGACTGTAGTCTGAAATCTTTGTTCATTTAACATTATCAATTAGTTAGTTGATGAGCGTGCACAGACTATATTGCCTCTGGATGAATAGCTGGTTCTTTATGAAAATGCCTGTTAACTATCCCAGGCAGAAAATAAAACGTTCTTAGATTAGTCTGCTTCCCAGGCTAGCATTTCTAATTACCAGGCTAGCATTTCTAATTAGAAAATTCTTTGTTGTAGTGTTATCAATTCTGGGTTTCAATGTAAGCAAACCCTTACAGTCAAGTCAGTTTTTTTTTTAAAGCACATTTACAAACAGCCAATACTGACAAAAGTGCTGTACACAACAATGCAATTAACAACGAATATACATATCTAAAATAAAACTACAATAAAACACAATATACAACAACAAACAAGTCATTGCAAGCGTAGTGTCCCAGAACTTACTTGAACGCTAAAAAATACATGTGTTTATAAGAAGAGATTTAAATGTCTCAGTGGTGGGGGATGATCTGATAGTCAGGAGAAGATTGTTCCAAAGTCCCGGGGCCACAACAGAAAAGAAACAATCACCCTTTTCAACCACAACTGCGGAATGTATAATTCATAATAGATATTTCCTGTAGCTACAATAAGCATCATTATGCATGGTAACCATCATAGATGACTGTCATTTTTTATTTTAGACAAATTAGGTTTTAGACAAATCATAACCCAGTTTGCTTAACCTACCTGTTGACATCGACATTCATCTTTGCCCGCAATCTTTTTCTGAAGAGAAGCCTAGTTAATAGCAGGATCAATCGTCCAATAGCAATCGGTGACCAAACCGGCTACAGTCTGCCCACAAACTAATCAATAGCCGTTCTTTTCCATTCACAAACAACCATGTTAAAACTATGGCGCAAAACTGAACTTGAACACTGAAAGCAGTCGTCGGTAATCCACTTTGCGCACAGAGGTCTACTAATCGAGAGCATAAAAAAGCATTTGATAAGGAAAGACAGTTTGAGCGTGACGTTATGATTAGCGCGTGCACAATTCATAATTATGTGCTCGCAAATGGAATATTTACACACATGGAATGTTAAAACCTGCAGGTTGATATTTTACACATTGTGTTATTGCTAGGGATGCACCAATAGACCAGAAGCCGATCGTAATCTGCAGCTTTCCACTCAAAATACGAGATTGGTGGTAGTCCGATTTTCATTTCTAATGGCCAATATGGAAAACCGATCTTTGTTGTCATTTAAATGGCTGTCGCGGGTGGGATAGAAAGACATTGCCTTCTTTAAATTAATATAACTAGGATACAGTTTAACTATAGTAGTGCTATATTTATTATTACTATTATTATTATTATTATTATTAACAACCTATCCAAAATCTGTAAAAACTGACTTCTGGTCCTCGTATTTTCAAGATGGAGGCTTGTTCGTCGGCAAACTTAAACAAATATAAGCTTAAAAGACTAATTTCATGCTCCTTTTCACTTGTTGACACAGTTCCTTGACTTCTCAATGCAATGTAGTTGACAAGCTTAGGTGAAAATACCACAGTTTATGTGGAATAGCACATCATACGTCAACTCTTTAGACAACTGTCTAGTGACTGTTGCTTTAAATTTAACAAGTCACTGACAACCCCGCCCCGACTTCCACGTAGCTGTGTTGACGTGAGGCTACAACTGCTTTACTGCTAGTACCGGTGCAGGCTACTTAAAGTGGTTTGAACATTTTTTAATGGGTTTTGGACCACATATGGTTGAATTTCATCAATGTTTTCAAGGTGTTAATATTGCGTATGAATTCCGCCTCGAAGTCCAGACTACAGTAAAGGAGACAGGCTGCAAAATTGAGTTAATTGTTGTTTGTGTCAACACAGCAGCAGCTTGGTCACACAGCCCTGTGTAGGAATGGTGTTATGTTTTGATAATCAGCCATGTATCTACTAAGCACATTATTTCATGAATGAAGGTTTTAATGAAATTATATAATCGCACAACATCCTTGCCTGCTAAACAGCCATGTACCCATAAGCATGCATGAATTAATTAATGAAGGGTTACATAGCACGAAACCGCAGCCGTTCTTCCCGCTACAGGGCTATGATAGATAGGTGGCTAGCTGCTAGCAACAACACAAAGCTATTTGGTTAAACAAGAAAAGTTATACAAAGGCATATTCTATTTTTGTTATTATCACAGTTACATTTTTTGTATGATTTGTATCTGATCACTGACCAAGATAAAAACAATATTACTCGTGGTACCAAAAACGGCAATCTGTTTCCGGCAGGGGATACAATTTCAGTATTACACGTGAGTGTGTCTTTATCAATAAGCAAGGTTTAGGTTAAGTAAATTAACACATTATTTAAGCATCCTATTTCTAATCTGTCTACGGTTTCTGAACAATAGCCTATATTAATCTAATGTAGTTATTGATGTGACTCAACTTGCTTATGCTATGGTAGCCTGCAATTACTGTATGAAATAAAATTAGCAGATTACTAAATCTGTAAATCAATTGAGCATTACACTTTTACTTAAGGTTTGTGTACTGGTGATCAACATCAGCCTTGCATATTTTGCTTCTACTATGTAGCTGGCCATATCCTCACAGGGGCGTTACCAAACAAACTGCACAAACTCTGCAGGCCCTCTCAATCTCCATCAGGTTGGTTGGGGACCGTCTGTGCACATCCATTTTCAGATCTCTCCAGAAATAGTAAATCAGGTTCAAGTCTGGGCTTTGGCTGGTCCACTCAAGGACATCCAGAGTTGTCATGAACCTACTCCTTTATCTTGGCTGTGTGCTTAGGGTCGTTGTTCTGTTGGAAGATAAACCTTCTCCAGTATGAGGTACAGAGCGCTCTGGAGCAGGTTTTGATCAAGGATGTCTGTACATTGCTGCATTCATCTTTCCCTTGATCCTGACTAGTCTCCCAGTTCCGGCCACTGAAAAAACAGCCCCACCGCATGATGCTGCCACCACCATTCTTCACTGTAGGGATGGTATTGACCAGGTGATGAGCGGTGCCTGGTTTCCTCCAGACATGACGCTTGGCATTCAGGCCAAAGAGTTCAATCTCATTCAGGCCAGATTTGATTTCTGGCGGGCCAGGTCTGGCCGAAAGGCTGCTATTTTACGACCCCTGGTGTACAGAGCCTAAGGATTGTACATGCAGTCAAAGCCTGAAGCCACGGTTATCCAGGGTGATACCTTAACGGCGTTTTAACCAACACAGTATTCTTATTATGGTAGCATTATTGCTGTATCTGAACCCTGGTTCTTCCTCATGTGCAGGGTTTCATGATCCAGACAGGTGACCCTACAGGAACAGGGATGGGAGGAGAGAGCATTTGGGGAGGAGATTTTGAGGATGAGTTTCATGCTACATTGAGACACGACCGCCCATACACACTCAGCATGGCCAATGGTGGCCCTGGTACGAACGGGTCTCAGTTCTTCATCACTGTTGTCCCTACTGTAAGTTGACCATGGAATCCGTTGATGATCTGTTGTTACACACCTACCCTTTAGTAATGTTTCCTCCTGTTATATGTTTCAGCCCTGGCTTGACAACAAGCACACAGTATTTGGAAGAAGCACCAAAGGGATGGAGGTTGTACAAAGGATCTCCAATGTGAAAGTTAATCCAAAGACTGACAAACCATACGAAGACCTTAGCATCATCAACATCACCATTAAGTGAATTTGTGAATTATTTTTTACCATGCAAAGTCAATTTATTTTATACTTTGTAAATTAAGTGGTATTAAATGGTGTTAAAACTTTCTTCAGATTGGCAAACTTTAAACAATGTCAGCCCTTTCTTAATACAAAAAATAAAAGATAACTGGTTGGATACATTTTTTTTTCTTTTAATATCTAATTGCTGTGGAGGTTGGGAAAATTGAAGTTGCGGCTGAGAGCTGATGACGAATAAAAGAGCTGAGCAGAAAGGCAAAGGTAATTTTCGTTTCTACCCGCTCACCTATGGTCATGAAGGTTGGGTCAAGAGGGTGGCTGGTTTCTCCCTTAAAGATAGGATGAGAAGCAAAGTCATTCATGAAGAACTATGACTAGAGCTGCTTCTTCTTTATGTGGAAAGGAGTTGAGGTGGTTTGGGCATCTGGAAAGAATGCCCCAGATGCCTCTCTAGCGAGGTGTTCCAGGCACGTCCAGCTGAGCGGAGGCCCCGGAAGACCCAGGAATTGGTGGCGAAATTATAAACTGTCCTAAAAAAGGGATTTTTCTTTTTTTGCTGTGTATTTCAGACATAATTTTCCAAAAAATGTACAAAAAATCCAATAACTTTACAGATCTTTATTGTAAAGGGTTTAAACAATGTTTTCCATGCATGTTCAATTAACCATAATCAATTAATTAACATGCACCTGTGGAACAGTAGGCATTTAAGGTCAGTACTAAAAATGCAGGACACTAAAGAGACTTTTCTACTGACTAAAAAATAAAAGAAAGATGCCCAGGGTCCCAGCTCATCTGCGTGAAGGTGCATGAGGACTGCTGATGTGGCCAGGGCAATACATTTCCATATCTGCACTGTGAGACGCCTAAGACAGTAAGATATCCTCCTCCCTCATGTGGTACCCTTTCTGCATGCTCATGCTGACACGAAGCTCCAGCATGACAATGCCACCAGCATACTGCTCGTGCTGTACGTGATTTTCTGCATGGCAGCAATGTCAGTGTTCTCCCATGGCCAGCGAAGAGCCTGGATCTCAATCCCATTACGCACGTCTGGGACCTGTTGGATCGGACAGTGAGGGCTAGGGCAAATTCCCCCCAGAAATGTCCGGGAACTTGCAAGTGCCTTGGTGGAAGAGTGGGGTAACATCTCACAACAAGAATTGACAAATCTGGTGCAGTCCATGAGGAGATGCACTACACACACCACACCAGAGTGGTGTGCAGTGTAACACCAGATACTGACTGGTACTTTTGATTTTGAGCCTCCCTTCATTTAGGGACACATTCTATTTGTTAGTCACGTCTGAAATATTTTTAGTTTGTCTTATGGTGTAGACGCTCTTAATGTGTAAATATTTGTATGAACTCTTAAGTGTACTGAAAGTAAAAACTGTTGAAAGTCAGAGCATGTTTGTTTTTTTTGCTGAGTTTATCTGTACACTAGCCTGGGAACACCTTGGGCTCCCTCAGTCAGAGTTGGTTAATGATGTTTGGGAAAGGTAGGGTCCTCTGCTTGAGCTGCTGCCTCTGCGACCCGACCACGGATAAGTAGTTGACGATGGATGGACAAACAGTTAAGTCACATTCAATTTTATTATACAGCAGATAATTTCCAAAAGCCATTATGGCGACTAGTAACAGTGGTGTGCGCTGTGCTTCTACATTTCAAAGACATTGCAAATGACTGACGAGACTAAAATCTGAGAGTAGGGAGAGGTTTTTTAGTTTTTTTTTTTAGTTCTAACACTACATGAGAATGTTCACCAAATGTCTCCTCAATACAGAATTGTAACACATGTAAACTATACACACACAAGCTGGAGTAAGATCCATGATGGTTAGTCTTACATACTACAGATAGCTAAAACTAGACTTTGACAAATGTTATGACATTTTTCATGCAAAACAAAAGGGATAATTGCATATAATTAATTTCAGAGAAACTTAATTTAAATTCAGGAAACATTAACTTTCAAATGAAACTGGCTTTAGTACAGACATTAGTACAGAAAACAAATGTTGACCATTTTAATATAATACTATTGCTTAAACACTGAAGTTGGGATGAAAATAATTTAACAGGATTTCATTGTAAAATCCTCAAACTGCAAGCCCTATGGGTTAATGTTACCACTGAGTTAAGCAAACGCAACGCCATATTACCTGTATGTCCTTCAATGTAGCTTATTTAGATTTGATAAAGCATAAACTATTATACTGTCACATGTATGATAATGAATATAAAATATATTTAGTTCACAGGGTGCTTTCTATGATTCTATACAGACCACATGTACTGTTTATTTCATTTCAAGAGAGTGATATCAAGTCCAGAATATAGGCCAAATTAATAGGATAATGTGGGGTGGGTGATATTTGCATATCACCCACCCCACATTACATTCTTGACATGGTTAATATATTTCCAAGTATCCTGGAAGAAGTATTCTACATTAACTTGCACTAAGTTAATGATCCATGGATGGAGATAATAGATGAGGCAAGTGGAGCAGGACAAATTATGTTTTTGTAAGCAGTAATCTATACAAAGTTCCCTATCAAGACCCAACATAATAGACAAGCACTACTTAGGAAATATGTTTTTAACAGAAAAGCAATTGCTGCTGTAAACAACTAATTAGTTGGGTGCTGCATTTAATAGCTATTTTACACTCCTTTAACTGAAGCAGTAGTTTAAAATGGTTTTACATTTTTTTGGAAAGCCAACCACTCAGCATGGATAATAGCAACACTAATGGAAAAAAAAACATTGAAGTTAATGTGTTGTCTAATGTGTAGTGAACTCTAGTAGGCAGATAAAAAACATATACATTTAAGTTGTATTACATCACATTTTTCAAATACAAATGGAATTGAAGCCATATCAACTAAACCTCCAAATCAACACATCAAGTATGTAGCTGTAAACATGTTTCTGATAAAAAGAATGGAACTTTTCTTTCAGCACTGACCGAGGTTTGAGTACACCAATTACCATACACAAATTGTCGCTTTCCGTTAAGTATTCCAATAAAACCTGCAGTGTCTGTGTGTAGATAAAGACTGACGTGGTGCTTGTTAACAGTCATGTGGGAGGGGTAAGCTTAGGGTTCAGGCCACGTCGAGGACACCAGCAGCGACTAGCTGTCTGGAGAGCCAATCCAGCCCCTCGTGGAGGCCCATCCCACTGCGAGCATCGCACCCCTGGATGTGCCAGCTGCGTCCACAGCACAGCTTATGTAGGCTCAAAAGTTCTGTTATCTCCTCTACTGACACTGCCCCCGGGACATCCTGCACCACAATACAAGCATTGTAAATATGTGGATAGTGTATTTCTCAATATGTAGAATTAGACACTTCCTAGATAAACTTACCATTTCTCAAGAGTTTACACACATTTACAACTCTTACCCAACAGTACAAACCAAAATTCTGGGTGCAATTCTAACTGGTGAGTTTTAAATGGTGATTTGTTCCAGGAATTGTCTCAAAGCAATTCAGATATACTTTAATTAAATTAAACAGTGGTCTAATTTAGTGGCTTTAGTTATGTCATTAATTGCTGCAAAAATCAGAACAACTTGTAGAATGACTTGCTTTTTTAAACTCCAGGGACCTTATGTATCAAAACGGGTGCATTTATATAGCGCTTTTATCCAAAGCGCTTTATAGTATTTTGCCTGACATTCACCCAGTCACACACACAATCATACACCGATGGTGATTGCTGCCATTCAAGGTGCGACCAACCACCGGGAGCAGTTCGGGGTTAGGCATCTTGCTCAAGGATGCTTACAGGTAGGTCAACACCGGGGTTCGAGCCCCACGACCTTCCCGCTGTAACACCCAGAAAGTGTCAATGGAGTGATAAATGACTACAGCAGTCAATGCATCTGGTTAGAACTGGTTAAAAAGTATATGCCGGTGCATGGATCCGTGCTTAATTGCATTCCATGGCAATCTTGAACAGTGAATACGATATTTCATCTGTGGGAAGTAAGCTAGGGTGCGCACAATATGGCTATATACAGAGGCTATGCAGTATGTAACGGTGGCCTGCTGGTTAACGCTGTGCAGTAGTCTACTCTTTACTTCTCTTAGTTACGTAAAACTCTGACACCTCAAGAATGCTCTAGTAAAACATGCTAGCGATGCCTTGGGATCCTTGCCAAGACTATCGTTCTGTAATAAGCAGGAGCGGGGTTTGCGTCCTGGTGGGGACAGAATCAGTCATGTATATATTTATTTCAAGATGATTTTTCATTCATTTTACAGTGTTTAATAGACATTATGTTGCTTACAAAATAAACAGTTTATAACGTAAATAGTTTATAACGTTTGGGTTTTGGCATTTCTGATGTTAAACATTAACCTCATATACTGCATGATCTAATTTATGTTGTAGTCATCTACAACATAAGGTATGGTATCTTGGATTCTGTCTTTGTCATGACAACTTGACATTAACCAAGATTATATAAACTGTCTTTGTCATGACAACTTCACATTAACCAAGATGATATAGCTTGTTATTGTCTTTGTCATGACAACTTGTCATTACCCAAGACAACATAACCCATTGTGTACCCATTGCAATAATGCTTTAGGACATATTTATGACAAGTGAAAATGTTACCACTGTCCTGCATGTTTTAGATGTCTTCCTGCTCCAACACAGCTGATTCTAATAAATGGATCGTTATAACGTGGTATTCATGTGAGTCAGGTGTGTTGGAGCAGGAAGGCATCTAAAACATGCAGACAAGCAGCCCTTCAGGACTAGGATTGGGAAACTTTAGTGTATATGGTTCGAACCATGGGAGTCTTCTCTTTCTGATGATGCATAATATATGGTATACTGATTAAAATTAATAATATTGCTATGTGTATGCGTGGGCAATGCAATATTTGCGAACTTGCAATATCCATCTTTTTTGCCTTGTTGAAATGTAGTTACATTTGGGCAACAATGGCTAGATTATATTGTTTGTTCAGAGGCTTCGCATTTCAACTAACTATGACAACATGCTTTAGAGATGTAATAGACAATTTAGGCTTTGCTCGAGAGTTGGTGGGTGGTGGGGTGGACTGGTCTGCTCGGGATGAAGATGTTAAGTCACATGTCAGCGGCAACATGTTATGAGGGTGGTCGGCAGTTGGCAGTGGCACCAGCAGGCATACGCAAATCCCAGATGCTCTCTCATCTCTCCCCGCATATTTGTATAACTTTGCTTCCTCAAAAATATTCTCCACGCCATCCATCCATCCACATTGGAAAGCTCTGACTGGGGGATCCTGAGGCGTTCCCAGGCTAGTGTGGAGATATAATCTCTCCACCTAGTCCTGGGTCTTCCCCGAGGCCTCCTCCCAGCTGGACGTACCTGGAACACCTCCCAAGGAAAGCGCCCAGGGGGCATCCTTATCAGATGCCCGTACCACCTCAACTGGCTCCTTTCGACACGAAGGAGTAGCGGCTCTACCCCGAGTGCCTCACGGATAGCTAAGCTTCTTACTCTATCTCTAAGGTAGATGCCAGCCACCCTCCTGAGGAAACCCATTTCGGCCCCTTGTACCCGTGATCTTGTTCTTTCGGTCATAACCCACCCTTCATGACCATAGGTAAGGGTAGGAACAAAAATTGCCCAGTAGATCGAGAGCTTTGCCTTCCGGCTCAGCTCTCTTTTCGTCACAACGGTGCGGTAAAGCGATTGCAATACCGCTCCTGCTGCTCCGATTCTCCGGCCAATCTCTCGCTCCATAGTCCCCTCACTCGCGAACAAGACCCCGAGGTACTTAAACTCCTTCACTACGGGTAAGGACTTGTTCCCCACCTGGAGTAGGCACTCCATCGGTTAAGGGACATGCAATGATACAAAAAACATGATATAGAAAAAAATGTATTTAAAATAAAGATTATTTTCTTGTTCAAATTTTTTCTTTATCTCATTTACTTATGTAGTTTTTAATAAATTATCAATAATAAAATGCACGTTTTTTTGTCCCACGCAATTTAAAAATTGTGTCATCAAATCATATCCATTTTAGTTTTTGTCTTCATAAAGGCCTATATTATTTTGTTAGGCTAAATGCAATGTAATTTAAGCTATTAACATTTGACAAAATTATAAAGGTTTGGTAACAGCACCTACCGTATAGGAAAAAATAAAGAAAGTATTTTCAATCCTTATCCACCGCGATAATGAAGAATCTGGCCATTTGTGGAATATTTTAATAATGAAACTCTCTGCAGGAATCTAATGATACGGCAAGTCAAGTGTGCTGCTTGTAGTAGTAATAATAATTATAATAAACTTTATTTGTATAGCACCTTTCATACAATGTGCAACTCAACGTGCTTTACAGTTACAAACATATGAACAAAGGATGAAGGGAACAAATTAAATTAAACAAAGAAAAAAGAATCAATGGAAAACTAGGTAAAAGCCATAAAAATATTAAAAACCATTATTGTATAAAAAAATTGTAAATTAAAAAGATTAAAATTATAATATAGGAGGTTATAATGCTAAACAGTGTGGTTAAGTAATATAAGGATAAAAACATAGGAGGTTATAATGCTAAACAGTGTGGTTAAGTAATATAAGGATAAAAACATAGGAGGTTAAAAAAGCTAAACAGTGTGGTTAAGTAGAAATTCTCATTCATAGGCACGTAAGAAGGGAAGGGTTTTTAACCTGGACTTAAAAATTGCTATATTTGGGGCATGTGTAAAATCCTCTGGTAATTTATTCCAATTTTGGACAGCATAAGTGCTAAATGCAGCTTCTCCGTGTTTCGTTTGGACTCTAGGCTGTACTAACTGACCTGTGTTCATGGATCTAAGATCCCTGCTCGGTTGGTATTCTTCAAACATGTCATGTACTGCAACCTATGTGCGACACCATTCCCGTACAGTTGTATCTCCGGATCTGAGACAGTTTATGGCAGAGAGCGATATGGATTATTAGTTTGACATGGCCCATGTCACTGATGATCACGATGGTGATATAGCTTGTTAAAACTGCCTTTTTTAGAGCGCTACTCGCAATGAAGTTACCAGTTCAGTTAAGGACTCAGGAGCTGTTTTTTAAGTTTGGGGTTAACATATTTCATGACAAAAGATGACATCAAAGAGACAATATGCAGGGATGCTGAGATTAAAAGGGATGCAGAGAGAAAAATATAGAAAAGGTAGGCTACAGAATATACCATAATATATTGTATTTGAAATGTGTTTGCATTTATAATATATTAAACTTTTCTATTTTATAAAATATTATAGACAAATAATTTGGAGTAAATTTCCTATTGTAATTTTTCTGACAAGTCAAGCTTAAGTTTGATATTCAATAATCTATAAATCTATTACACAATATATTTAAAACCTGATGATGGAGCAGTATCACATGAGATTTCATCCAAAAATGAACTGCTCTATTCTAATGCAAATATGAGAACTTTAAGAAAAACAATTATCAAAACTGTTGTGACTGTGTATAGTATAGTATAAGATATAGTAAGCAAATGTAAACTAATACACATTGTCAACTAAATATCTATCTCTTAGCGGTCTGCTAGCCTGTGCCAGTGAAGAGGGCCTCATAGACGTCGCCTGGGGCACCCAAATCACTAAACCCGCCCCTGAGTCGTATCGTTACCAATTTCAGCAGACAGTTTGTCAACCCTGACTTTCCCTGATAACCCAGAGTTAAATATTAATAGGTTGAACTCTATGCATAGTATAAGCCACTGGTCTATTCCTTTAAAGATACATTTAGGTAGTGAACAAAATAAGATATAGACCTGATACTAGTCATTTTCTGGATGTTTAAATAGTTGGGTCAAATTGACCAAGTGTAAAATATGTTAGTAGATTTGAAGATAACAAGATGGTTAAGCTAACAAAAGTCTATGTTGTTTATCTATTTGTTCGATTCATTTGAATGTAGGCTGTATAGCATTTATATATTTATTATGAGGATATAGTCTTATTGTAAAGTGGTAGTTGGGTTTTCTGCATCACTGAAAGGAAGCGACCCGTGAAGAAAGCGGGGCAGATGAAGCTGGTTTTAATGTTTTAGAGGAGCAATCCTGCCGAAGATGTGTATCTTCCTATATATTATATTCCACAAATGCTATGTTACACAGCACACTGGTTATTGCTGTGTGCCTATATCTCCCATGTAACCCCCCTCTCTCCCATGTAACCCCCCTCTTCCGAGAACTACACTGGCTCCCTATTACAGCTCGGATCCAATTCAAGGCACTGGTG
>JAODOY010000446.1:0-13729 GCA_025399855.1 Forbesichthys papilliferus | reverse complement strand
TATTTACTATTGTTGTATTTTATTCTACAGTTGTGAAGCACTTTGTGATTTTTATCTGTGAAATGTGCTATATAAATTAATTTTACTTACTTACTTACATAATGCTGAACAGACACTCGTGCGCACACACACACACACACATGCGCACACACACACACACACACACTCGCGCGCACACACACACTCATTCTACGAATGCAATTGCATGTTTCTAGCTCCATCTAGTGGTCAAATATTTTAACAAGCCTCCAAGTAAGATCAAAGTATGAAATGAAATGTCCTCTATGTATAACAAATACTGTAGACCCATTAGACATAAACCCAGTCTCTCAAATAAAACACAGTGGTTGGCTCGTAAAACATACAAGTCCACTCCCAGTACAGTAAGAAACCACCCAAAGAAACCATGCCTGGTGCTGGTCTACCTTGGTGACGTAGATGTGGTCTGGGTGGTGTTTAGCTGGTGTGACCATGAGTGTGATGCGCTCGTACAGCTGGATGCCCGTCAGAGATGTGATGCCCATGTAGAGAAAGATGCCAAAGAGCACGGCCAATGGAATGAGGCGGAGGACGTCCGTCATCACTATAGACATGCCTGCAGGTCAGGATGGAGGTCACATGTAACTGTGGTGACGGTAATGTCACTTTGGAAATACACGTCTAAAATGCATACGTGTTGAGTTAATTACACACACACACAAGGTTTTACTATTACATTAATTGCCCATTTTAGGGATCAATAAAGTTTTCTTCTTCTTCTTCTTCTATTACTAACGCTTGTCACGATCTGCCACCGTTGCCTAGTTTTTTGTTGTGTTTCTGTTAGTTTCTGTGTTTTGGCCTGTTGCCCTGTATGGCGTTGATCTGTTTCGTCATGTGCTTGCCTGCCCCGTGTGGATTGTTCATTAGCTACACCTGCCTATTGTTATCCACAATGACCAGCACCGTGTTAGTTTATTTTATGTTGTCTGTTTTGTCGCGTGCTTGTCGGTTCATTGTCTTTTCGTTGCCTTTTGCCTTTGGTGCGTGAGGCTGTTTGTAGCTTAAACTGCTAATGAATCTGTTTCCCAAATGTCGTGCATTTGGGTCCGACCTACCCGTAGATCTGATAATGCTGGATACGTTCATGTGTCATTATTATTACTTATGGAGACAAACAAATACAGTTTAAGGAAGTAGTCAATCAATAATATGTTATATTACATGTAATTAAGCAACATAATGAAGCAAAACAGGAGTATAAACAGCTAAATACTAAACATAATTAATTACAATTCATTTAACAAATGGAAAAAAAAGTCATGCTTTAAGACATTTTCAAATTGTCTCAGATTGTCAGTCACCGTCCAGATCCAAGAATATTCATACTCATCCTTGAAACGATTCAATTACTCCTATTCTAGCTTCTAATTTCTCCTTACCGACGAGCACAGCCACCAGCATCCCGGTCACCCTCTGCTCCTTGACCTCCTGTATCTCTGGCTTTTCGCCGGGTGCCGTGGCCTTGCTCATGACGGTGAGGGCGTTGACGTGCGTGACAGAGCGCACGGTGGCGGCCGTGAGCCACGGCAGGCCAAACAGCGGGCAGACGGCACCCAGGACGACAATTAGCAGCAAGTCCAGGTGGAAGCCCGAGCCTTTAACCAACCGACGCTCCCTCTTACTGACAATCAAGCTATTGTGGGGAAAGTTAACAGGGGTGAACAGATCTAGTGCATAATCTACATAGGGGTTGAATGGTAGTGTGCAACAGCTAGAATTACTACACAAATTCAGTAGGTACTCTATAGTGACTCTTCAATATTTAGTGTGTGGGCGTGTGTGTGTTTGTGTATCTGAAGAGTATTCATGTTTTGCTAGCCTTGTGAGACCATTCTAGTTTTAAAAGGTTCACATTTAGTCTGTTTAGTGTGGCTACTCTTCATAAAATCCTGTTGATGTCTGTTCAGAAAATAACACTGTCAATAATAATTTGGTTAATATCAACAACATTCCCTGCATCCCTGCTTCCAAAAGTCATGTTTGTTAATCTGAATGTTTGACATTTGGTTGCTTAACATTACCTTCTACTACAAACAGTTTTCTACTGGATGTACAGTATACAAACTTATTAGCACAAACTTGCATTATCAAAAGTCTCAAAGGGCTAGCAAAAATGCAAATGTTTTGATCATGTACAATATAGCAGCCAGGGCAGTCTCTCATTTGTTATTAGGATGTAAACCTACCCACATACAAATTCCATGCCCTCATACGTACGATGTGATCTGCGTCTCCATAAAGATGAGGATGAAGACGAGGAGGGCAGGCACAATGGACGCCCCCATCATCCAGGTGGGGAAAGGCTTCTTGTCACCAAAGGGACTGATTATCCAGCCGCGCTTGTCGGGAGACGTGACCGAAAACCCGGACGGCACGTTGAGTTTCTGAAAAGCCAGCAAGACATGACTTGACCACAAGTTAACTGATTAACTCGGAGGTGGAACGTTCCAATCAACTAAACTTGACAAGACTGTTAGCTAAAAAGGCATCCATCCATGTCGGATAGCTGAAAATGTGATGTGCAAACATGAACATGGATTTCATGATAATGAATTGTTGTTAATAGCGTGAGTAATAAAAGGGCTGCTGTCACATTTAGTTGCTTCATATTTACCTGTGTGTAAGTGTCAGTGATGCTGTAATCCAGCAACACTGAGAGCAAAATTGAAATGGGGATGCCAAAATCACCAATTATTCTTCTCGCCTGCAAAGCATGGACATTAAAAATAATAATCAGACATCTTACACAGTTCTCCCAGAGACTGCCACAACTGATCAGCAATTGGTTGAATCAGAAGGCCTGCCTTCATGTTGCTCTTAAACTATACAGTGCTGTGAAAGCCAAACAACTCAATAATGAGACATGTTAGTAATATAGGGCAGATTTCCTCTCCTCTGCTCGGCGAGATAATAGCAGAAAATAAGGCTAGACACTGGCATTAATATGGACTTGTTTTCATTGGCCACAAAGCTCCATATAGCTGCTCACTGCTCCCAATAGTTAGACTAGGTCAAAAGCAGAGGTTATATTTCCCATGGGGACCAATACAAATCTAATTTAATTCTGATTATCCAAAATTACAAGTCTTAAGCCCGTTGTACACTGCAAGTGGAGCTGATCTGGAGCTGAAGCGCACGCATTTTCGGGACTGTTTATCCGCTATGCTTTGCACACTGCTCGCCGACGCGGTCAGCCGGATGGATTTGTCCTCTTCCCCCCATCCACCAGCTCTCTCTGTCAGTTGGTCACATAGCCTACTTGCTGTTGCACTGCATGGATCGTGCAGTATATGAACGTGACAGTATGCTTGCTGTAGGTCAGTAATTGTATAATCACAAATATATCAACATATTATGACAATTCAGACGAGCAACAAAGTTAAACGTATAGGATGTTTAACAACTGTCTAATCGGGGAAATGGTGGGCAATGGGGGTAGGGCTAAGAAACAAGCAAACCGTTTTCGTTTAAATTAAAATATGGAGTATTTTACAAGCTTCTGCTATGTATTTCCATTGCACTCTATGTAAGAAACGCTTAAAAACCGCGAGGCGAAACGGAATAAATAGACTCCAGGCGGGGAAAAAAGCATCGACGAGCAGCTTCGGTCTCGCTTGCAGTGTGCAAAGACTCATTGATTAACATTGGAGTGGATCCAAAGCGGAGCCTGGCCAAAGCCTGGCTTCAGCTACGCGTGCAGTGTGCAACGGCCTTTAGATTACCTGTGTCAATAGAATGTGTGCCTCTAACAAGCCCGTCACATACTGTGAGTAGCGTTTGTTTTAACAAGCAGAACAGTAAAAGCCACAGTATACATCAGACAGACAGCGTCTGATGATGCACACATGGCAGTGCACTCAATGTGACACATGTTTAATGACAGGAAAAGGCGACAGAAACGTCTGTAAAATCCAGACAAAGGAACAGCAAATTAAAGAGGGGGAGAAAGCTGGAGCAGCACACAGGAACACATTATTCTTACTTCGATAACTGTGTCTTTAGTGTCATTTGTAGCCAAATACTGTAGGCCTACACCCAAAATAACGCTGTTATTTAAATACATTTCCAGAAAAAAACACAACAGGCTTCAAGTACCTTCCCGCCCAGAAATCGGCTGTTCCGGAATTTCCGGAGGAAGAAAGCCACAAAGAAAGTGCCCATCATAAGAACCAGAGACAGCAAGGCTGTGTTGGGCTGATTCACAATGTCTACAGGCTCTGGGTCTCTGTCAAAGTACATTGGATTGGGTGAAGACACACTTGTGGGGTAGCTTGCCATCAGTGGGTGTTCCTGAAAGACCTGGGTAAAAAATACACAATGATAATAAACAGGGATTAGTCAAGTACTTCCCTAATCAAATTAATCTTAAAATAGATTATTAAAGGCCACTGTCTGAATGTCAGCAACCATTATAAACAGGGACCACCTCTGCTTTTTGGAAGGTAACTCCAGAACAGCTATTTAGGTTCCAGTGCATGCTGTACAGTAAGTATAATCAATATACATTATTCACATTTATTTATTGCCGAAAGAGCCAGAAAGTACTTATTTGTATTAAACAAGGAGGGATACATGTATGGCTCAGTCATTTATAGGCAGTTATACCTTAAGAAGCTTGGAGAAGGTCTCATATATGAATATGAGGGAGATAAGAAATGCGAATATCTCCTGGGTGAAGGGTGAGATGTAGCGAACCATAAAGCTGCCCTCTGCCGCCACGATAACCAGGACAATGAAGATGAGCCAGAAACCTATCCACACCCGGCCGGTAAGGTATTCAAAACCCTGGGACTCACAAAACTGTGTTAAAAGATAGAGAGGTAGGGTTTAGAGAGAGCAATGTGAGTATTTAGTTACACTATTTAGTTGAAACTCAACCAAGCTGGTTAGGAAAACAGTAAACTACATGTATTTAAGACATTTTACTGTACCGTACGGTACTGTAGTTGATCAATATAGCAACGATTGTAAGCTCTGGTTTGTATGGATAATCGCTGGTATTTATTTATTTTTTGTATTTGAAACATTGAAATGTGCCAGGAAAAGTAAGACTCGAGTGTTTCAGCATCATCCATTCACAGTGCAAACTATTGTGGTGCATAACCCACACTGTACTGTACACCTGATGCGATGTTTTTGTTTATTCTGTTCAGGCACCTTGTAGAAGGCCTCTTCAAACACCAACAAGGGTCCTGAAAAACCAATAATCAGAAGGGGCTGTCCAGCCAGCAGCGAGAATATAACTCCGAGAGTCGCCGTGGAAACGATAAGCTCCGACACGCCCATCATGCCCTCTGTCTTCTCTCCTGCGCACACGCAAAAACAACTTCTTTAAAATTGACACAACATACTAATTATTCGGGTTTCCAATCTCTTGCAGACATGGACTTTACCCAGCAGGCCCCCAAAGGTTATGGTTGGTGACAGGGCAGCGAAATAGATGAAGATGACAGCCGCAATGCACTGGATGTCCACGGCGTCTTTGAGGTCGCTGATATAGTGTGGATATCGGCGCCGGATGTCATGGATGAGCCCTCCAAAGGGAATGCCTGAGCGTTTCAAAGGGTCCACTTCTTGTTCGGTCTCTTCCAGCTCCTCTGGACTGGGTTCTTCAGTAGAAGTTGGTTCAAATAAAACATTACGCAATCTCTACTCTGTTGTGTACATATAACAACATTGGTTATATATGCTCATTATTCATGCTCAATCAGCAATATGTAATAGTACAGGATTTGGGCCACATGTGAAAAATGTATTAGAGTTCTAACTTTAAAGTCAGAACTCTAAGAATAACATCTGAATAAAATCAGTTAATAAACTCAGAATTCTGATTTTAAAGTCATAATTCCGACTTTGATCTCAGAGTTGATTGTAATCTCAGTTCTGACTTTAATCTTAGAATTCTGACTTTAAAGTCAGAACTCTAATACATTTGTCACTTGTGGCCCTAATCCTGTTTTGTACTAATCCTCTTCCATATAATAGCAAATTAGTATTTTTAAGAAACTATTTTTACAGATAGATATTGTATCTTAGACACTGCTTCTAATCAGTAAAACAACTCCAACGTCACTATAAATTAGCTCTATTACTCTCCTTCCTAAAACATTCAAATATGGCCGTCAATCAGAAACCATCGAGACATGACCCTGCACCTTTGTCCTCCTGCTCCTGTCCAGGTGTAATCGAATGGTGCCTCTTCAGCGTCCGTTCCTTCCTCTTGGCCATCATCTCCTTCTGGAAGTCAGCCACTGTCTTGAGCAGGTCCTTGCCTGCGACGTCTGAAGGCGGGATGACGATGCTGCAGTCCAGGAACTCATTGATCCCATTCAAGAGGTCTTGTCTGTCGTCAGCAAAATAGGCCACCTCATGGAAGTTCTTAAAGACATGTATTAAGCGGATGTTAGCGTTGAAAACGAGAAGCAATGCAACTGAATTCTTGGTCTTATTTGTGTTTAGATACAGTACATGACAATTATTATATTGATAGTTCTGATTTGTATAGACACCAAAGACAGATCGCTTTGAAAAAAAACTTTAAAGAACTTGATATTCCCTTATATAATTAAGTCCCACATCAATAATACAGTCATACTATTAGACTAGTAAACCTACCGTCAGACATTGAAAGCAATCACATGAATTTCAATCATGTAATTAGCTACACATGTTGGTCTTGGTTCAATGTACATGACTGAGGTGGATCTTAGCTACCTTGTCCGACATGAGAGTTGAGAAGGAGCGGCCTATCTCGTGGTAGTCCATGTTGGCCTGAGTGGGACCAAGCAGCACGAATAAGAAGCGCACAGGCACAGGGACCTCCAACACTGACTCCAGCACCACTGCCTCGTTTAGCCTCACAAAGGCCATAGCTGGCTGCTCCAGGAACTCAGCGGCTCCTTACAACATCACGGAGAAGGGAAGGGATGGAAAATAGTTACCAACTTGTTAGGTGAAATCCATTTTGGCCACTTCCAAAGTGTATTACGCTCGTGGATATTGAGTCAAATGTTGCCTCATATGTATGTATGTACTGTATAAACAACCACAGAAGAAAATAAAAGACCACTGCAGCAGTTTCCCTATGATTTTTACTTTCATCCATGTTTATTTTATTTACATATAATATAAGTATTTTAGATTTACCAGTATATTCATATAATATAATTCATATAATTCTATTGATGTTATTCTTTTTACATTTACAGGATATTTATTCTATCAAATGTTGAAGAAGCTGCATGTATGTGTATATGCATGTACTGTATGCTTTTGTTTCATAGAAATACATCATGCAGAAATCCTGTGCCCTTGCTGTTTCTCCTTCACAGATAAGAGTCCCAAACTATATGTGACCTGCACTGTTCCTACAGTACGTCTAGATGTGAATAATCCCTCTGAAAACAGGGCTGCTGCATTGCAGTGAAATAAGCAACTTCATAATGGGAGATTATAAAAGACAAAAGAGAAATAGAAAATAAGTTATTAAGTATTTCCCTCCACTATA
Source organism: Forbesichthys papilliferus (assembly GCA_025399855.1). Lineage (NCBI taxonomy): Eukaryota > Metazoa > Chordata > Actinopteri > Percopsiformes > Amblyopsidae > Forbesichthys > Forbesichthys papilliferus. Next base: position 6,180 of record JAODOY010000446.1, on the reverse strand, counting down.
CACACTATTTGTATGTCTGTATTAGTGCAACATTTCTGCTGCTTACCCACTAGCACAATGACAGCCTCGGCATCTTTGGGAATCTTGGCCAACAGCTTCATGGATCTGGCTGCTGATGGATGGCTCTCCGGGGGCAGGGGGTGGAGGGATTTCTTGGCATGACAACAACCCAAAGATTAGAAACAGTGCAGTACTGGCAAGGCATTGTGTGTTACTAAAATATAACACAAGCCCGTAAATGTGACCTTGATTAGAACTAACAATGCGTTTAAGAATTCTAATATGTCACTTTTATGACATTGCACGGCTTACGCTAAGAACACTGAAGATGGATGACTGTTTCCTGAGGTTGGAGTTAGATTTTTTAAAAGGATCTGTTTTAAATTTGCCAACATCTCCTGCCATGGGGAATATTAGCCATTCACACTTAATGCATCAAGACGTTTTAACTAGTAGCACCTGTAAATCCACTAAGCAGATAATCTGACACATAGACAGAGGGAGAGTTTCCCATTCTGACATCAAGCATTACCTTCTCTACTCTGTGATCTCATAGGGGAGTGTTTCAAAGTACAAGTATTCTGCCTTAAGTATCTTTACTGCTGATACTTAGAACTTTGTGGAAAGCACAAGCTAGGGGCTAATATTTCCATCCACTGAATTAACTACTCATAGTGGATGTTAAACATATTTTATTGGTAACTTTGGCCTCATATAAAGATATTTAATGGTGGTACCCAGTTTTAACAACCTGTTCACACTATAAACACAATCAAATGAGTTTCATCGATTGCATGCGCAAAAAATTGCTAGCGGGAGACAACAACGAAGCGGCGATGCAGAACACATCCGGTCAAACTTACAAACAGGCTCACAAACACGTCTTGTTTGGGATCGTATATGGGTCCTTTGTCCTGGTTCTCCTCTTGCTCCTCGGCCACCAGCGGCACACTGGTGTCCTGGATGTGGTTGTGGTGGAAGCTGCTGTGAAGGCTGCTGGCTGAATGGTGTCGGTGAAAGCGTTGTTTGAGGTCACTGGGATGGCTGGGAACATGGTGAAATGAAAGAGAAACAAATGGACCAATGGCATTGAATGTAGTGTCCCTTCACATAATGTACTCCATGCGCTACGGTAATTAAAACATATATCCACCATATCTCATACAGTATGGTGTAAATCTTTCAGATTAGATTCGATTGGCAACAGCATTTCAATGCGATACATTAGTATTAGTATTAGTATTAGTGGTATATTAGTAATACAAATACAATATGCAACATGTGACAAGGTAGCATTTTATTACAGTCGTATACAAAAACAAAGACACAGAACAACATTTGAACAGAGATGTTCTGTGCGTCAACCAAGGCACTAAGCACCAGCCACCAGCCCGGCAATGACATCACTCGCTAGGTCAGTGCAGTTCCAACAACACGCCGTCCAAGTTGGATACAAACACATCGCAATACAAAGGCACGAGGTGTGACACCGAAATGGATTGTGCTCGAGAAGCGTCCAGAGAATCTTTAAAACACACTTAGCAAGCAATGAGCTAAAACCTAACAGATCCTCAATGCATTTTTATTCCCCCACATCATAAATTTCATATCTTGGACTGGTGAAGGCTAATTATGGCGATCTTGTACCATGGAAACAGCTGCCGACACTGTGCGAAATGACATAGAAAGGCTGCAAAAGTTGAGATGGCGATTTAAGGCTTGTGCTGACACAATGTTGGCTGGGTGTCTTATTGTGCATTTGTGGGTGCGTGAGAAACAGAGGCAATATAATATAGACAGATTAGATACACATCTAAGATATGTGTGGTTACAAATTACAGTCAGTATGTGATATAATCAACTGATTCACTCCAGAAGAATGAGATTCAACTGCAGAACTGCAACACAACTGTTATTGGTCATAACCAGACTACCATTCTTGATTTACAAAGAGAGTTATCCAAAGAGAAAAGGCTACACTAGATGGCTTTGAAAGCTATGAATGAGGAAAAACAAAACTCTACCAAGAATTTGAGTTTAAAGAGTTTAGCCACATAACGGTCTGAACCATTTTATTATACTACCGTTATCTAAGATGATACTGAGAAAACAGACAGGACCATTGATTTTACTAGGAGGGAAAGCCTGGCCTTCTCAATGTAATCTGATTGGTCACAAGTGACATTTAGTGAACTAAATCTTTCGTTATGCAACGTCTATCCATTATGTGCTTGGTTAGAACAACATTCCGTAGGTCTTGTGTTAGTGATGTCAGTGTAGTTGCTGTAGTTGCAAATGCCAATACCCATTAATAAAGGGGTGGTGATTCGAAGAGCTGGCTGGAGTGAGATAGCGTGGTTCCACTTCCAGACTGCTGAAGCCCCACTCACTTTTTAATCGTTGCCGAGCACTCGTGAGCATGAACAATGTGCAAGGTCATTCAGTTACGTTGTAAGACAGGCAGAGAGATCTTGTCTTATTTTTACATCCACGGGACCACATTTACCTAGAGTGTATACAGTATGTGATGTGCCTGCATTGTCTAATTTTGTAGTAAGTTATGTTATTGTTGAAGAAAATCGCAAGAGCTGGAGAAAATGTAAAATGTAAAATGAAATGGCATACAGTAGGGCCTTTAAGGAGACCTTATTCTGCAGATGTATGCAAGCACCTTACCTTAGCACAAGTGGCCTCCAAATGCCGCAAAATCCCTTTTGTTTAAGAGCAACTAATTTACCAAAACACATGGAGATGTGTGAATGTGGCATCTATAAATCCCTCCACTTAGTTTACCCATGGAGTGGTGGGCTACACGGACCTGTGTTTGAGCAGCAGAGCCCGGAGCACACTGGGCCGATCCTCGGCTCTGATCTGGTCTGAGATGATCAGAGTCTCCACCACCAGGTGGGCAATGCCAGGTAGTGTGTTCTGGTCCAGGTCAAGTAGGATGGCACCTAAAACAGGATAATATGGGGACAGGAAGTGGTGGAAATTGGTTGGTCTAGCCAACATACACCTTCAAACAAAAGATGTTGGTTAGCCATGTATTACTATTATTTATGTATTTTATTGTCTTACAAAATGTTTTATGTTTTTCTTTAATTCATATACATATATATGATATATATATATAAGAAAGTGCAATGCCTTGCCTTATCTGCAAACCTAGGAAGGGTACACTGTTGTGTTTACAGTATATCGCAATGCAAGGGCGTTTTACCATTTGTGATGGTGCGCCGTAGCTCCAACAGGCTGCGGAAGGACAGCGACGCAATGTGGGGTTTACCCCAGCGGTCTGTCTCCTGCTCCACGTCCTCCTCAAATTTGATCCAGCGAGCTCGCTCCTTCCATCGCATTTCATGGTCCTTCTCCACAATCAGCTCATTGAGCTCCACAAAGAGCTGTAAACAAAGCATGTATACTGTATATCAGTGGCTCTAGATATTTCATTTAAAAATAAGATAATTAGATGTTTATCAAAGTTGAGTACTTCAGGAAAGTCTTACAATTACAGACAATGCAGGCTTATATTGTATCTGTGCTTGCCATGTTTCTGAAATGGACCAGCCGCCAGCCACTAGCCACTGATACAGTTCAATGCATCATAGCTAGATTTATATACTGTATATATGTATCCATACTGCGTAATGCTGGAAAGCTATATGAAAAATGTTTCTGTTCTTGTTACCCTTTAGTTTTTTTCAAGTGACATTGCTCTTTTAATCTGCACAACCCTTTTAGTGACTCACCTTCACGTTGATCACTAGGAGCATGCTTGAGCAAAAACACTGGATAAGGTCAAGGGCATTTTTATATTGTCTTGCAGCCAAGAGTCCAAACCCAAACCCAACGATGATTTTCTTCTACTAACAAGTATTGTCGCTCTAAATAACATCAGCAGCTCATATTTTGGAAGTCATAGAACTGCTTGTACTGTGGCAATTCATTTCAAAGCCACTAGGCCAGTCCATCATTATCATGAAATACTGTACATTCATAGCATTCTAACACTTTATCATATAGCTGAAAGAAAAAAACCATCACTGTAAGTGGATCTACATTCTGCTACTAGATGTCACAATAAGAGCACCAGCATCTCAGACCAAAACAAATGCATTGTGGGCCACACACACACACAAACACACAAACATGCACATGGCCGGTCCGGCTATGAAAACAAAGTACAGAGGAATACAACACACTGATAATGTGATGTCATTTTCTGCTCAAGATGCCATCAATCCACTATATCTTTCATAAAAATCAGTTGTTTGCTGCTATATTCATGTTTAACACATAATACAGAGCACCATTAATGTCGTATCATGAAAAATGACACCAAATCTCTGTGTGCCTCTCACCTGGTGAATTTTCTGTTCTGCTGCTTTCTTCTTCTTCTTCTTCTTCTGGCTGGACAGCGGTGTGGAGTTTGCTCGGGTCAGCTGACATCTTGACGACTTCTTCACTAAGTGGCGGCGTACACCAGGGTTGTCCTCAAATCTGTGACCTAGAACCAACCATGACACGGATAGACATCAGGATAGGCCTACTGTAGGATATTCTATGTTAGTAATGTGTTATGTTCGGATAATTAGAAAGGGCATACATTCGTGTACGGAATTGGCAGTTGTGGTTTGCAAATATAGGCAAATGCATCTTTCGCAAATGCATCTTTCATCCACAAAATATACCCTCGCTAATTATTTTGTGGACGCAATGCAAAAGAAATTGTTTTTCGTGGGCAAAGGGCATTACAGTGTTATATGATTTTGTAATTAATGTATGCATTTCGTGCAATGAAATGCATTCTGTCCACGAAAAAGGATAATACACTTGGTGCCCTATAGGAAAGAAACTTATTAAGCATTATATTTATTAAGCATTATTTACAAAGACTACAACTATGCACAGGACAAGACGGGAATTTCCATATAGAATTTTCTTGTTGTTCGGGCAATCAATGTTGGTGTACCTAAGAGATTTGCTGGAAAGAAATATTTGTATACGCTTTTTTCAAAACTTTTACACTCTATTGTGTGATCTGTTTCGAAGCCCAAACAAGACATGGCACTTCCGTATAGTGGGGCTTTGCATGCGCAGTCAACACGCACGGGTCCGCTCAGCTGACAGACCAGCTGCAGTGTAGGCTATGCCGTAGGGTTGACTTGACGCAGAAGCATAAATCAGCTTGTCTCGCGAGATCAGGATTGTGCTTCAGTTTAATTTTGCCGTGAGAATCGGTCCGGAAAGCCTCGGAATCATTTTGAATGTGTCCGAGTATCAACTGAACTTTCTAATCAGCGTCATGTTTAAAGCTACATGGGCCTGATTTTCCAATCAGCGTTGTGTTTATAGCTAGTTATAGTGGTTTAGGTGTGCCAACCATTGTGCCGACAGCAAAAACGACCAGATGGTTCATCCAATCAACTGCCAAGTATTTTTTTGAAAGTAATACACACAAATTGTTTCAATGTACGGCTCTACAGATGGAATTGTGACAACAAATCTTCTGGCACGTCAGGTTATAAATAAGCATTTAAGGCTGACATTCATCTGGGTGAATTCTTATATATTAAAATATTTCAATGACAGGATGGATGTGCTCCATATAAAAGACGTCTCAATGTAAGATGTCTGTTTAAGATTCCAGCTGAAAACCACACCCTGTAATAGTGTAATGGCAGGACAAATGCTCTATGGGTGAGGGAGAACCAATGTCAGCCATGGGAAACGGACAAGGGTCATTATTTAAGGGAGGTGGTTTCACCCCCAGACATTTTAAGGTTAATAAGAACTAATTCAGTTTGCAAGTTCCCTTTCCCACAGAATGCATTTTTTAAATAAAATAATGATGATGTGATATAGTATCCATATCCAATGGCACTGGCTATGATCGTCTGTTTGAAACAGGGAAAAGGTTTGAGATTATGACTTTATTAGGACAAAGAACCTGGGAAGCCTAAGGGAATGGATAACCAGCAAGTGGTAGCCCATTTAGGTAATTAAACATGCACTAGTAGCATACAGCATACTGAACCCCCCTTTCACAAGAGTAGTATACATGAAAAAACTATTATATTTCATTTGGAAGACCAGGAGTGCATATATTGTCACGGTCCGCGGCCGTGCCCGCGCTGGGAGGCGCGCATCGGGAGGATCAGCACCGGACAGCGCCCCGGG
>JAODOY010000445.1:0-13729 GCA_025399855.1 Forbesichthys papilliferus | reverse complement strand
ATGTTTCCGCCGCTGGGCTCCAGAAGCCGCAGCCGCCCCATGTCTCCGCCGCTAGGCTCCAGAAGTCGCAGCCACATACTGATTCGGCCGTTGGGCTCCAGAAGCCGCAGCCGCATCCCGATTCCGCCGCTGGGCTCTTCATGCTGCAGCCACATCAAGTCTCCTCTGCTGGGCTCTCCACGCCGCAGCAGCGCTGACCGGTCCCTTCCGCCGCTGGGCTTCAGAAGCCACAGCCGCCCGTTGTCTCCTCTGCTGGGCTCCAGAAGCCGCAGCCGCCCCATGTCTCCACCACTGGGCTCCAGAAGCCGCAGCCGCATCCTGATTCTGCCGTTGGGCTCCAGAAGCCGCAGCCGTATCCCGATTCCGCCGCTGGGCTCCAGAAGCCGCAGCCGCATTCTGATTCCTCCGCTGGGCTCTCCATGTCGCAGCCGCCCCATGTCTCCGCCGCTGGGCTCCAGAAGCCGCAGCCGCATTCTGATTCCTCCGCTGGGCTCTCCACGCCGCAGCAAGTCTCCTTCGCTGGGCTTTTTCCTCCTCAGCAGCTCCAGCCAGATCCCGCCTCTCCTGGGCTTTCCCCGCCTCAGCAGCTCCAGCCGGCCTTCCCTCTAGCACCCTGGCACCATGTGACTTTGCTTCCTGAGCCCTTGCATCCTGAGCCCTTTCCCCATGTGCCCATGACTCCTGCTCCCACGGCCCATGTGACTTTGCCTGATGTGCCCTTGCTCCATGGATCTCCGCCACATGTGGCTCCACCTCCCTGGTTTCCGCCCCATGAATCTCCCCCGGAACCCGTGGATTGGCCTCCACTCAAAGACTGGCCGCCGATCGAGGACTGGCCACCACCAGAGCCATCCACATTGCATACAGAGTCTACGCCTCCAGACTCAGCGTCCTCGCATCCAGAGTCTTCGTCTCCATCTCCCACCGCATCGCATCCAGAGTCTCCGTCGCCTCCAGTGTCTCTGCCTCCAGTGTTGCCATCTCCGCCGACAGTGTCTTTGTCTTCGCCTCTAGAGCCTTCGCCTTGGCCTCCAGTGTCTTGGCCTCCAGAGCCTTCACCTTGGCCTCCTGTGTCATCGCTCCCTGATTTTCCACCTTCGCCTGCTGTGTCATCGCTCCCAGTATCTACGTCTTCGTCGTCCCCGCCTCCTGTGACTCCCACTCCTCCAGTGTCGTCGGCACCTCCAACATGGCCAACCCCGGGTCCTGCTCTACGGTCCCGAGGGCTTTGCCCATCGCCGCCGGCCTCCTGCTCTGCGGACCCCTGAGAGCTTCGCCCGTCGCCATCGGCCTCCTGCTTTCGTCCCCTCGTCTCCTAACCTCCTGGTCTCGTTCTCCCATGTCTCGTTCTTCCATACCATTCCTCGTCCTTTGTCCCTTGTCCTCGTCCCTTGTTCCGTCCTCGTCCCTCGTTCCGTCCTCGTCCTTTGTCCCCATGTTTGTTGTCCGGTGCCTTGTCCTCATCCTTCGTCCCCATGTAATTCGTCCCTCACCTTGTCCTCGTCCCTTGCTTTGTCCTCGTCCTTTGTCCCTCTGTCTCCTGTTTTCGTCCCCTGTCCCTTGTCTCATCTCTTGGTCTCATCCCTCTGTCCCCTGTTCTCCACCCCATGTCTCGTCCAGTGTCTTCTGGTCCTTGTCCTTATGTTCGTCTGGAAGCCGTCCCTTGAGGTGGGGGGGTACTGTAATGTTTCGTGATCCCAGTCCTGTGTTAGTCTCGTTACTTCATGTGTTTACCTTGCATATCAAGCCTGTTTGCCCGTCACTCTCTGCCCTGTTTCCCAGTCTAATGTGCTGCACCTGTTCCTCGTTGTTGTAAACCAATGGTCTGTCTTCATGTCTTGTCTACTTGTGTATTTAGCCCCAGTGTTTTCCCTAGTTCTGTGTCGGTTATTGTTGATGCTATGTCAATGTTGCGTTGCTCCCCGTGTTCCTGCCTTTTTGTTTCCTTTTTTGTAAATAAACCTTGTTTCAGTTAGCCACGTGTCTAGCGTTTGGGTCCTCACCTCCGTGCACCGTGACAACATTGGTATGCCTATAAATATATATTATTATTTATTTTGTTTTAACCTTTTTTTTTCTCTCAGTGTAAAATCTTGTGTGTGAACAATTTGTGAAAATAAAAGCCTAAATAGGAAAATGTTACCCATAATATGACACTAAAATACTATGGGTGGGGAAAAAAATTGATATGCATAGTGTCCGATATTTCACATGGTGATACTATATTGATACACGGACGCCAAGTATCGCAAATCACATTTTTTAAATTTAAATTTCAATATGTAAATTGCTCATCAGAATGTAATTAAAATTGATGATATACATGTTCATGTCTGTTACTCGGCTTGGCAATCACATTTTGCAGCAATGCAATTTATGTGAGATGAACAAACCGATATTGAAAAATATTTCCTTTGGGGACATCATTTGAAGTTGGAAAAAGTAATAAATTGCAAAATGTCGCAGAATATCGGGATATTTTTAAAATCACAATAATATTGTATGATGATAATATCGTATCGTGGACCCTCTGGTGATTCCCACCCATATAAAGGACACAACACAATGCTTGAGAGATTTTTAACATTCTCTTTAAATCTGTAGTCAGCCATTTTGTTGACTCATTCTTGTGAAATGTACAGTTCACCTTGCTGCCTGTAGAGGGAGAACTGTGGAAATGTAGCATTGATTCTTTGTTCTCCTAATATCAGATAACATATCTAGTGAAGTTACTATCATGGCACGGTGAATGTGTTGGGACTCCTTAATCCAGTGGTGAAAATTAGACAGAGGAGAAACCATAAACTTCCACACACACACACACACACACACACAAACAAACACACAGACCTTCTACTGCTACCAACCTCTGATATCTGGCCGGTATATTATCTTTCTTAAATATGCATGGTCTTGTTGCACTGTGACACATTCATTTTCAGCTGACATGCAGAGTTTTACCATCTAGCTCACGGACTCTGGAGAACATCAAAGGTAATCCAAGGATATAAGAATGTATAGAACAGTGCAGACACAGGAAACGGGGGTGGGGGAGGGTATACTGGGAGGAGCCATTTATAAAACAGCCTAGAACATTGTCCTGAACTGCTAAGGCATAAACTAGAACTGTTTCTTTAACTTAATAAATTTAATTTATTTTACAGTATTGTATTATGACTTTACAGCAATTACCTAAGTAGCCTATTGAAGACTTAACTGGTCGAACTGTAGTTTTAAAATGTATAGTCAGCTATTGCAAGCTAAATGTAAGATAATACACTTGTCTAATTGAACAAATATCTCCTCGCATTTTGTTAGCTTATCGTTCTCTGCATGTTGAAAAACTGATCTTATACTTCTACGCAGCTCTGACTCTGCTTCACAATGCATTTCGATGTGTGAGGCGGAAGACTGCAGAGCAATAGGCTACTGTTTTTATTTGAGCTCGAAGTTAACAGGTGTTCTATAGAATCAATCAGGAAGTGTAATGAGTAATAATTAATTTCCTCAGCATGATAAGATCAGCCATTTTGTTAACTCACTTTTGTGTAATACTTCACATTATCACCAGCAGAGGGCCATTTGTGTGTACATTTATGTTGCTAGCATTTCTTTGTGCTGCTAAAACCAGATGTGCTTGTATCATGTGCTAGTCTGGACCATGTTTCAGTCACTTGTGGATTATCCAAAATACAGAAAATTATCATATTCATGGCACAGCACGCACACTGATATACATGTATATCATTGGTACATGCGGCCAAAATGGGTTTTCTCAGGAGGGTGTCGGGCATGTTCTTTAGAGATAGGGCAAGAAGCACAGCTTTCCGTGAGGAACTTAGAGTAGAGCTGCTGCTCCTTTGCGTTGAAAGGAGCCAGTTGATGTGGTACAGGCATCTGGTAAAGGGAGATCTCTCACTCTCTCTAGGGAGATGCCCCCTGGGCATCTCCCTAGATGAGAGTAAGTGCCAATTGCTTGAGCGATATAGCTTGGTTCTAGCCCATGTAGGGCCTTATATGTAAGGAGGAGGATCTTAAAATCAATTCTGCATGTTACTGGTAGCCATTGCAGGTCAGCCTATAGAAATATGCTCTCTCCTTTAAGTTCTTGTTTAAAGCCTAGCTGCTGAGTTTTGTATGAGCTGTAGTTTCTAAATATATTTTTTTGGGAGGCCGGCAGATTACTGTAGTCAAATCGGTTAGATACAAAAGCATTAATACATTTTTCTGCATCTTTTTTATTTTAAAATTAGCTAACTTTAGCTATATTTCTAAGATGAAATAACTATATTTTCACCACCCTTTTGATGTGGGACCTAAATCTTAGATCTGAGTCCAACACAACCCCAAGACTGGTAACCTCAGATTTTATTCAGGGTGTTAGATTTCCTAGATTATTAGCTAACATTTCTTGTTTTGATTTAGGGCCAACAAGTAGGATTTTTTAGTGAGAGCAGTTGTTCTCTAATTCCTGATTGAAATTCCTCATGGATAATGCATACTATACTATATCTCCACACCGGCCTGGAAACGTCTCGGGATCCCCCAGTCACAGTTTGGTAATGTGGCTTGGGAAAGAGAAGTTTGGGGTCCCCTGCTGGAGCTGCTGCCCCCACGACCCCACTACAGATAAGCAAATGATGCGAATGATGGATGGATGAATATATATATATATCATTTCTATTGGCCGTTCCAGAATGTGATCATTTATTTTTGAATAGCGTATAGTTCACATGCTCCAGAAAACATAACAACCACCAACTGGTGCAGGGTCGAGCCAGGACGGACAGCGCTGAGTGCGGGAGAGACTGCAGCAGTGTAAGTGTGGGGGAAGGGAACCACAGTGTCAGTGGGAGGAGTCATGTACCGTCAAGAGCAGCCTTGAGCAGTGGCCATACATACCAGTATGACAAAGGAATAAATTAGACTAATGCTACTCCATAGTCGTCAATATAAATGCGACATAAATAGAAAATATACTAGACCTATTTATTTTAATGGTTTCTTACATGCATAGTCAGATAACTGGTAGAATATGTTCTCTTTTTTATACATTTTATTTAGTTAACTGAAAATGTATATTTAGTTGAGACCTTGATATAATTTGACATTGTAGCTATAACGTTATAACTTATATAGTTTAACTGAAACAACACCCACAGCCTGTGTAGTGAAAACAATTTACTTCAACCACATGGAAACCCCTAAAAGCAAACAATTTCCAGCATTTTCCAGGGATTCTAATATAAAACATGCACCAGTACGTGCATCCGATTCAAGGATTTGTGATGTATGTGGTGCAGGGACTCTCATTTGCTGTGCTCTCCCTCCCATGTGACAAGAGACTTCACTCTACTCTTTTTAATGTCAACCATTTTGCTGCCTTGCTTGAGTGGAAATGTGTATTTCCTGTTTTCACCAATAGAGGGTGATTTTTTTTTTCTTGTCTCTAGCAAACATTTACAGTTCCTGTTGTGTGTTTAGTTAGAATGTTAGACTCGCTAGTAGATTGACCGCCCCCTTCCCTCCCTTGTAATTTATGGCGTTTTTATAAGATATAATTCATTCTTAATGCTGGGTTATCTACATAAACTTGTAAAAATGTTTGAAATCATTTTAAATATGAAACCTCTTTGGGCTGCTCGCTGGGTCATCTCTGAGCTCTCCATGCTTGCACTCATGGAATTTTTTGAACCTTTCCGATAGGCTCATGAGATTTCCAGGCTGGCCCGATGAGAGCTCTCTGGCAGGTTTTTGAGCACTTGATTTTCTTCTGTAGTCTTCTGTAGTCCTGTCGCGTTGTCTTGCAGTAAAAATCCACAATTTACAGTTCTAGTTGAAAAAATAGCCTAATCAGAAATCCAAAAACAAACATTACAAGTATAAACAAAAAATGGAAGAAGCTTAAAATAAGTATTAAAATGCCACTTATTTTTCAGGATTAATTTGGCCAATCAGACAAATAGCTTGAACACTATGCACAACCTTTAAAATAATATACCAAGTCAACCATTGTGTTAATTCACTTTTGTGTGGAACATGTAGTTCATGTTTTCACCAATAGAGAGGGCATAGTGGTATATTAATGTTCCATTTTTTTGGTTGTTTTTGTCCAGCAAAAATCAAATAAATGGAGTGGTTTCGTTTGCTTCATGCTTTTTTAGTAGAATCCAGTTTTAAATAACATGAGAAGGTAAAACATATTCAATCATGGACACACACACTCATACAACATTCATCGGGCCGCATTAGTAGGCTTAAACTGTTTTGCCTGAATTCATGCGTTCTTCCTGCACCCTAATGTTTTCATAATTTCCAGTTGAACTCTTAGAGCCTTAACATTGCTCGCTAGAGAAAACACGGAGACAAGCACCAGAGAGCTAACAGGAAGAAAGTGGGGGAGGGGAGCTCCAGGAGCGGGAGTGGACTCTCTCAACTGGTAAAGTAGGATAGGGGGAAAAAAAAGTTTTGGCTGTTTTTAGTTTAGTCATGATAAATGTTCAGTTAAAAATAAAATAAAAATAGAATCTATTTAAGATTCCTTTGCATGCTCTATTGTAAATTTTAAGACTTCCAAAGGAAATTTTCTTTCAAACCTATGATGTTGGTTTGACACGTATTGTATACAATAGTCTATGTGAGTGTACTTAGATGCTAATTATTATTGTAGCTTATTATTCATATCATTGATTTTCTTACTCCACAATAGGCTAGGTCAGTCATTTTGTAGCTTCACTGGTTAAAGATGTAGTTCCAATTATCATCAATAGAGGGTGAGTTATGTTAACATTAGCCTCCACATCAGTGTTATTTTACATTTACAGCATTTAGAAGACAGTTATCCAAAGCCGAATCGGTCATGCACATTAACATTTTAAGAATCAACATTAGCATAAGAAAGGTAAAATTAAACAGTAAACTAACAGCATACCAGCAAATTGCTTATTGCACTTGAATGTGTATCTTGAAGGTTAGGACCTTTTATTACCTACGTACACAAATGGGAATTTAAAGTAAAATAAGGAAGATTTATATGAAAATGTAACCATGGTAATGCATAGTTGCCATGGTTCGTTACATAATGCAATAATTTACATGAACTACAACAGGAGCAGAAAAAAATACAAAAATATTTATTACATTTGTTATATAGTAATTTAATTAGCCAGTAATATGCCAGTTATAATACTCTGTAATACCCTCTGTTAAGTTTAAATGTCCATGTCAAACTGCTACACAGGAAATCTGTAGACATTATTGTATATTGTTCAAATTTTTTGATGGTACGCTAAATAACTGTTGAAATATAGATATTTAATCATTTACCCTGTATATTTAAGCAATAACACACGAGAGGGAGTGCGTTAGACCGAATATCCGCACGGCTGTGATTCGATCATAGGTATGAGGTCGTAGGCCGAGTGCAGAAGAGAATCACAGCCGTGCGGCTATTCAAACTAACGCATGACCTTGAGTGTATTGTGTATACAACAGTTCGACACACGCATTTTATTTTTAAATAATAGCAATAAGCGGCATCAGAAAATTATTTGTTTGTTTAATGATTAATTTGGCTCCACCAGCAAAAAATAGTCCTACAACCATAGTTCTATTGTGTATTGTGTATTGTGTATACAACAGTTCGACACACGCATTTTATTTTTAAATAATAGCAATAAGCGGCATCAGAAAATTATTTGTTTGTTTAATGATTAATTTGGCTCCACCAGCAAAAAATAGTCCTACAACCATAGTTCTAAACTTATAGACAGTCCTTCTGGTTCTGTGTCGGCAACTTCGTGCCTGGACTATTACCAAGAAAAACATAAACATCACGCTGGCTTGTTACATATGTTTTCACGTATAGCAGATCAGCTAATGTGTATATCCAATCCAATAATCCAATACATCCACGTTTGTTTCCATTTATCACGCAGCCAGTGAAGTAAAATATGTTGAGTCACTTGAACAGCGTATCAGAAGTGTGTTGTTTTATTTATAATTAGCAACTGTTATTAGAACACTGGTAAAGTGGAGTGATACATGCATATGTTAAAAGTCCCAGTGTGTTAGACTGAAATATTGACACTCATGGAATGCCTCTCATCCAGTCAGAGCACTTGGTCAGAACTTTTGTTACAAAAGTAAATAAACTAAATATTAATAAGATTCCTTACTCATACTTATTTTCTAACATCAATGAATATGCATAATTTATTCTTGTTCCGCCTCTTGAATGTACATGGTTGTAACGTCCCTGCCATCGGTATCACCGGTGTGACCATTTGGCTACTGTTTGGTGTCTTTTATGTTCTCTGGGCTGTGTGGAGGATATTCAAGTAAACACAGAGTGGAGGCTCGTACCTGCATTTCCCTGTCTACGTATTCTCATTCCATCTGCGCCTACACTCGCTCCCCGCGACACGTCAAAGAATAACCGGCCAAACAATGAGTGTAGCGGATGTACCTTTGGCGATCGGGTCCCAGCTGGACGACCGGTACACAAGGCTGGAATGGCTACTTGCGACAATCCGTAGACTGGTGAGCAGCAGACGACCCCAAATCTCCTCTTCCATGCTCCAGCTCCGGCCGTGCTGCACCATTGTGGCCGCTTTGTAATGTGTTAGGTCTACATTTTTTAGTGCATTGTCTGGACCCTTGCGATCATTTTGATTATTGCTGGACTATGCATACTGTTATTGGTGGTCTGGTGGACAGGTTTGGGAAGTAACGGATTACATGTAATCAGTTACTTGTAATCAGATTACAAAAAACAGTAACTGTAATCCATTACAATTACCAGATAAAATAGTGGCATCAGATTCCAGGTATTTTTTTTTATTAGATGATTACTTCTAGGACTACTTTCAAATGTAAAAGAAAAGTTGCAGAAGAAAATGCCTAAAACAGTTTAATCTACTCATATTTACCTTTCATTAACGTTAATCAATAATTGAACTACTTTAATATGATCCCTGCGCAACATATACGGTAAAAAAAATAAACATTTGGCACGCCAATGCAGTAAATTGCTTTGGATGGCATTTCAAAGAACAATGTTTACGCGTGAAGTAATCTAAAAGTAATGGAAAATCATCAGATTATGTTACTAAATTTAGGTAATCCAAAAATAACGTTACTGATTATAATTTTAATCTGGTAATTAGTAACTGTAACGGATTACATTTAAAAAGTAACCTACCCAACCTTGCTGGTGGATAATATGAGTCTTTATAGGGAGTAGTTGACTCAAAGTTAAAAGCGTTAATTACTTGCTGTTGTACAGTTATGTGCTATTGTGCTATGGCAAACGATCCTGCTGCCCGCTTTGATGTTTAACAGGTTATGGAACATTAGTTGTTTGTTTTAATAATGTTTTTGAGAACGAGTATTGGAATACTTGTTCAGAAATACCATAATTTGTATTAATTATTATATGAATTATTATTATTTGAAACCTGTAAAATGGTATTCGGGACAGCCCTAAAATAATAATAATGTTAGAGAATATTGTAAAAAAGGTATGCCTGTAAGCACATTGTAAGAGGTGGAGCGGGAAGAGCAGGAACCAGGCCCAGGTTTTACGGTAAAGCACGTCTTTAATCAAAAAAGCAAAACAACACCGACAGGAAACAATAACATATAAATATGTTTGTGTTGCTCAATGACACAATGACGATTTAATCCAATCAGCAGTCTAAATTGATTTCATATAACATTTTGGTATTTCCTCAACTCACTTGGAACCTTGACAGAACAGGTACGAAATAAAGTACCTTAACTTTTGTCCAATGAAAAAGCAAAAATGACAAGGCAAGTAGAGTAAAATTGAGCTGGTACCACATAGTGGAAAAGCTACCATATCGAGTAGAGGCAAGTCAAGTTGAAACAAGCAGGTACCATACAGTAGAAAAGTGCACTAAAAGCAGATTTTATGGCCTCAGATAATGTGTTTTTTCTCTGTACTATATATTGTATATGAATTACTTGCCCTTTATTTCACATAAGGAGTGCTGTCACTAATGATGACCATTCAGATGTAATGTCATTCTTTTGTTACAATCATATAAGTTCAACTTATATGTTTGACGTTCTTCAAGTTTCTGCAACATACACTGCCTGTAAACCTTGCCAATCTAATGAATATAATTTAAGAATAGACAACATTCAAGCAGAGACTTTAATAAACTTAAGACAATCAAGAGAATAGACCAACATTATCTTTCTGATCAACTTGTGGTATAATTTATTGTATCTTGAGGTAGCAAATTCACTGAAACATCACATGCCTCATTGGCATTTGGATAATGGAAAATGTTTACCCTCACTTTGAGTCTTACCTGACAGATCACTCCTATTAATAGTGATAGGAGGAGTAATAGGAGGTTGTTTGACCCATAATATGACATAAAATATGTATCATGTAGATACATGGCTGGTTATCAAAACGTGCCACCCCTGTTTCTTCACAGGGCTGTGTGACTAGCTCCTGCTGTGTTTATGTGGTTGACATGAACAACAACAAACTACATTCTGCTTACTGTATCCTTTACTGTAGTCTGGACAGCGAGCTGGAATTAATACGCAATATTAACACCTTGATAACACTACTGAAAATAAACCATATGTGGTTCAAAACCCATGAAACTATGTTCTAAACACGTTTGAGTACTAGCAGTAAAGCAGTCTAGATCACCACAGATACGTGGAAGTCGGGGCGGGGTGGGCAGTAGTTTGTTAAATTTAAAGCAACATTCACTGAAATCACAGCGAGTTGAGGTTGAAAATGCCACATCATTTATGTGGCATTTTCAACAAGTGAAAGGGAGCATTAAATTACTACTTTAAACCTGCAGTCAGCCATTTTGTTGACTCATTCTTGTGTTCAGTTCGCCTTGCTGTCAGTAGAGGGAGAATTGTGGAAATGTAGCATTTTATCTTTGTTCTCCTTAAATCAGATAACAAATATTGTGCAGTTAGTATCATGACATGGTGACTGTGTAAAATCAAGTGATGAAAATAAGAAAGGAGAAGCCATAACCTTCCAAACACAGACTTCACACACATTCACACGCACACGCAGACATTCACTGCTACCAACCTCTCATATCTTGCCGGTATATTAACTTTCTTAAATAAAAGTGGTCTCTTTGCACTGTGTGACATTATTTTCCAGCTGACATGCAGAGTTTTACCATCTAGCTCACGGACTCTGGAGAACATCAAAACTAATCCAAGTACACAAGAGCACATAGAAGAGTGCAGACACAGGAAACGAGGGTGGGGGAGGACATAGTGGGAGGAGCCATTTATATAACAGCCTAGCTAGACATCCTGAGCTGTTATGACATAAAATAGAACTGCTTCTTTAACTCAACAAAATGAATGCCATTTAATTTTTTTACGTATTCTTGCGACATTACAGCGATTCCCTATGTAGCCTATTATAGACTGTTAACTGGTAGAACTGTTGCTGTTAACTGCATGTTTGTTTAAATGTAGATTAAAGATAAGTTCAACTAAGTAATATTCCTTTGATGCATAATTCATTTCCTCAGCATGTTATATAAGATTAGTCATTTTGTTGACTTTTGTATTATACTTGACGTTCACCTTATCGCCAGTAGAGGGCCACATTGTACATTGTACATTTACGTTGATAGCATTTCTTTGTATAATGATAATTTTCACGGGCCATGGCACAACAGCACGCACACTTCTTGGCTAATTGGATCGGGTTGTTCAGATTTAAGTACTAAAAGCAGTCTTGCTCCATTCTAAAATAAATACATAATCCTATACATAATATCCATTATATGTGTGTGAATGTTATGTGACAATTTATTTTTGAATTTCATATGTAGTTCACATGCTCCAGACCCCCAACAACAACAATGAGCTGGTGCAGGGTCGAGCCAGGACGGACAGCGCTGAGCGCGGGAGAAACTGCAGCAGTGTAAGTGTGGGGGAAGGGAACCACAGTGTCAGTGGGAGGAGTCATGTACCGTCAAGAGCAGCCTAGAGCAGTGGCCATACATACCAGTATGACAAAGGAATAAATTAGTACTCTATAGTCGTCAATATAAATGTAACATAAATAGAAAATATACTAGACCTATTTATTTAAACGGGTTTTATATTGCTACTATAGTTATAACTGATTTTTTCTGTTTTTTTTTTATTTATTTTATTTATATAAAATGTTATTTAGTTTACTGAAATATTGAATTTTAGTTGAGATCTTGATATTATTTGACATTTTACCTGTAACGCAAATAACTTATTTAGTTTAACTAAAACAACATCCGTAGCCTATAGTGATAACACATTACTTCAACCATATGGAAAACCTTAAATGCAAACTTTTTCCAGCATTTTCCAGGGATTCTAATTTAAGGCATGTGCCAGTATGCATCGCTCCCTGGATTTGTGATGTACATGGTGCAGGGACCCTCCTTTGCTGTGCTCTCTCTCACATGTGAAGTGACTGAGAGACTGCGCACACTACCCCTTTTATTGTCAGCCATTTTGCTACCACACTTGAGTAGAAATGTGTAAATCCTGTTTTCACCCAGAGGGTGATTTCATTTTTCTTACAGTTACTGTTATGTGTTTAGTTAGAATGTCTGACTCACATGTGGATTGATTTAGTGTAATTTATGGCTTTATTTATGAGATACCATTAATTCTTAATGCTGGGTCATCAACATTAATTAGTAAAAATGTTTAAGATAATTTGAATTATGAAACCTATTTGCATTTCAGGGGGGCTGCAGGGGGTGTTTGACCTGCATAGAACAAGTGTCCCCACCAATAAAAACATGAAAGACGCACTTGATATTGAACCGTATGACAGTGTAGCCGTAACCTAGAATAAGCCTACTACACTATTCAGTCTGTTATGTCCTATGTTGGATATTTTATTGCACACATTGTGCACCCCATCCACATGGCTTTACGCTACCACTTTTGTGTGGAACTTGTAGTTCATGTTTTCACCAATAAAGAGCACATAGGGTTAATAAATCTTCTGTTATTTATTTTTTTGGTCAGACGAAAACCAAATTAATGTAGTAGTAAGCTTCATGGTTTTGTTATGAAAATCCAGTTTATATCAATAAGCAAGTATATATTTTCAATTAAGCACATAATCATACAACATTAAATGAGCCGCTTTAGTAGTCTAAGCTCTTTTGTTTGAATAATTCCGTTCTTCCTGCACCGTAATAATTTTAAAAAATTCCAAGTGACTGTAGAACATTGCTCTCTAGAGAAAACAAGGATACAAGCGCCAGAGAGCAGCACAGGAAGAAAGTGGTGTTGGGGAGCTCCAGGGGCGGGAGTGGACTGTCATGGTAGATTGCAGTAGGGAAAGGATAAAAGCGGTTTGGAGTTTAGCCATGATAAATGTGCCGCAAAAAACAAAGAAAACAAATATTGTTTTTTTTTTTATATGATTACAATAGCCTATACAAGTGTTTTTGGAGGCTAATTATTATTGTAGCATATTGTTCATATAATATAGATTTTCTTACTCCACAATAGGCTAGGTCAGCCATTTTGTAGCCTCACTGGTTAACGATGTAGTTCCAATAATCACCAATAAAGGTGTGAAATATGTAGTGATCTCACGGCCTATCCACGCCCCCTCTATGAATCATACTTATGGAGTATTAAGATATGCACCCGTGGACGGTGTAAGTGCCTTTGTCAACCCCCAGTCCTCCAG
>JAODOY010000444.1:0-13730 GCA_025399855.1 Forbesichthys papilliferus | reverse complement strand
ACTTTTCATGAAAAAACCTTATTTTAGTAGGAGGTAGAAGTAGGAAGTAGGAGGTTTGTGGAACTAAGATTTTTTTTTGGATATGCCTTTAATATTAACTAACACTAATTCAAACTGCTTCAAAATAATGATTAAGACAATGGAAACATCTTCCTGGTTGTTATTCAGACATCACATAAATACCTCTCTTGCTCTCTGTGATTGGCTATTTCTGCTTTGTTGTTATGAAATTATCAGATGATTGGTTTAGGAGGTCTCAGAGAGCCAATCTTAGATAGAGTAGGGTGTGTATTCACGGATAATGTGTGTGTGTCAAACTCAACACAAGCAACAGCGGTAGAGAGAAACCCCCACTCAAGATTTATATGCCTATTTTAGTTCAAACATTTACCCGCCAGTGTCTCTAAAATGTACTCTCCAAATGGGAAATCTACCCGCGTTTGGCGGGTTGTTAATTTCGGACCCTGTCTACAATGTATGGAACATTAAAAGGCAAGTGCTTTAGTGTTGGAAGTAACTTAACCCAACACTAAACCCAAGTGAGTGGGTTGTGGGTGTCATGGCATGCCCAATGTTTTCTGTGATAGTCTCACACCTTCCTGCCCTCCACAGGTTGTGAGATGGCCCTGCTCTTCCCCATGCGGTCCAGTCGCATCTACACGGCTGTCATTCTGGAGGTGCCTCTCTCCATGTCTGCCTTCACCGTGTGCCTGTGGGCCAAACCCACCGCCATCTCCAACAAAACCGTTCTCTTCTCCTATGGAACACGCCGGAATCCATACGAGATCCAGCTGCTGCTCAGCGGGAGCTCCGCCCTCTTCACGGTCGGGGGAGAGGCTCACCTGGTCGAGGGGCGGGGCGTGGTGGATGTGGCTGGAGCTCCCCAGTGGCTCCACCTGTGCGGGGCGTGGAGCTCTGAGCAGGGCCTGGCGTCTCTGTGGGCTGACGGGAAGAAGGTGGCATTCATCCCCGGGGTGGCCGAGGGGCGGGTCGTACCTGACGGAGGCTCTCTCCAGCTAGGGCAGGAGAGGAACGGCTGCTGCCCTGGGTCCCCCAGCAGCGAGGCCGGAGCCGGCAGCAGTCGGGCGCAAGGGTTTGAGAGAGGCTTTGACGCCAAGCTGGCCTTCACTGGAAAGATCACGGGGGTGAACGTGTGGGATAGGGTGCTGTCAGAGCAGGAGATCTCCCAGCGGGCGTTGCCAGAGGGCCAGGGGTGCGAACGCACGGGAAACATGGTGGCGTGGGGTGTGACGGAGATGGTGCCCCATGGTGGCGCGCAGTTCCTCAACTGAGACTGCTCGCTCATCGTGCATACGTCGTCATCACATCGTCTTCGTCCACATGGGGCTTCAGCTGCCTGAATACACTCTTGCTGCCCGCATCAACATTGTCCATGTCATAGCCATCTTCATCACAACCATTACCAAAGTCATTACCGTTACCGGTTCAAATGCTATTATCATCTTTGTTTTAAAGATTTTGATCATTGCGTGAATACTGCCAGACAGTATAAATATATGAAAAGCCAATGCTGTGAGAAACTAGAATCTACTCGAGGTGTATTTACCATGTTTTTCATTTAATTATGCAAGAGATTGTAAGGCACACACGCACATACATTTAAACATTATATTGTGGTTATATTATAAGTTAAATAATAGACTTAAAGAAGGCCTATATATATTTGGGTTAATTGCAAACGTGCCAAAAAAAAAGATCTAATACTGTGATGTGATACTCTCCTCCCCAACTCAGTGTTAGGCTAATGTTTAGAAATATATCTGTCCATGTGGCTATAGCGGGAGAGGTAGAGAAAATGTTAGCCTGTAAGCACTGTAAAGGGAGGAGCAAAAGGGAATTCAGACCAAAGCGAGTGTTTCAACGCTAGTCTCAAACACAAAGATAATTCCAAAGACTAACTGAGGAGAGAGCTTTAACAAAACATGTTTTAATATTGTTGTAGAGTTCATTGTTTTATTTTTATTTAATGCTATGAATGGGATAGGCCTGTTTTCCTTTTGTATGCCAATAATCAAACATTGCATAATTACAATAGAGAACACATGCGTACAGAAGTACAGTAATAAGCTAAATAATAATTTGGTGTCCCAGCTGTATTTTGGAGCTTGTACTTACTAAGTATAATTACAAGACAATTGTTATAAATGTACAATAACACTTATGTGAAACTGCTGTTGCCATACAGCATTTATACAATTTATTCAAAGTATTGTAGTATTTCTATTTCTAAGTGTTTACATTTGACACAAATAACTATATTTTGTTGTATGTTGCTGTTTTTAAATGTAGCTTTTCTTAACTGTAGAATGTCTATAATGGTAATGTAATAACAAGTCAGAATGGTTTTATCATTTACAAAAGAGAAACTGGATAAAGTTTACAAAAACCTTTGATAGTGTAATGCGAGTGAATCATAATGCTAACAAGTTCAATAAGAACAGTGAAATCAGTTAACGAGTGACTTTGAATGTATATTGTTGTACAGTACAGTGCTCGAAGTGGGCTGGTACTTCTGCATGTTACTCTTTGGTTTACTGTGACATTTTCTTGGGCAGCGGCACTTCTCACAAGTTACCGGTACTTTATCAGTCCTCTCCATATCAGGTTCATTGCGTGATTCACAATGGCCTAAAATAAACTGCATTACCCAGGGGGTACTGGAGGCACGACTGCTGCTACCTGTTCCCATTCTGACTATCGGTCGGTGGCTGGTCTAGCTAACGTTACAATATTGACCTTACAAAAGTGTTACAAATAGAACACGAATAGAGACAGAGGATGACGGAGTTTGAGCTTCCAAAGTCAAATCCCATGTTACTAAATGCGGACCGGGAGAAGCAAGCTAACGGTAATGTTATTCCTAACAGTGATGACCTGTTGATGTAAGCATCTTACTGTTGAAATTCACGTAAACGTAATTGTTTAATGCCAACGCGTTCATAAGGAGAGTACTGGCACGTATTCGTTTCCACTTCAAGAACTGCATAAATAGTTTTGCATAACATGACTGGATCAATAAAAAGCAAAATATCAATAAATACTATAAACACTATGTAATGTAGACTACTGTTTGAAGGAGAGAAATGTGAAATTCCTGAGCTCTGTACTCTGATTTTCAATGTTTCAACTCCCCACTCTTGGGAGTCTTAACTTTCCAACATGCATGTATTTTATGCTATGCTTACCCACGAAGGGCCTTGATAAGTTAACATGACATTTATTCAGCACTACACATTCATGTACTGTAGTTACAACTGCAGAGACCAATCCCTTTTAACCAATGTCTAAGGGCCCTGCTGTTAACATGATACAGCACATTGCACTGATAATGCACTAATATGTCATACAAGTAGCTATATAGGAATATCTCCAGAAAATATAAAAACGTTATAAATCAAGATAATGCTCTTGCACTAATGAAAGATTATATACATCAAGATATCTGACAAAATGTTATAAACATCTCTACTGTATGAAGATGAACCAGTTCCAGGTAAAGTATGCTTTTTATTTAAGCCTAAAACTGTTTTGTCATGAAATATAGCAGTCACCTCATGCCTCCAGACTCCACCGTTGGCTTCTATCCATTTCCACAATATAAAAAGTCACACCACTGCAACGGTTTCACAATTTCTCAGCAGGGGGTGAAGAGGCACAGATGTAACTGACAACTTGCACATTGTAAACTTTAGTGAAACACTAAAAGCAGGTTTTACTTTAGAAATCATATTTTGGCCATAAATAATTTGAGGCCATGACAATGGCGTGGATTCCTATCTTTGAGTTAATCAAGGCATCCGTCGGCACGCATACACACACACACACACACGGACCTGAGATTTGCGTTGTAAAGTCGTGTGAC
The DNA here is from genome assembly GCA_025399855.1 of Forbesichthys papilliferus. Taxonomy (NCBI): domain Eukaryota; kingdom Metazoa; phylum Chordata; class Actinopteri; order Percopsiformes; family Amblyopsidae; genus Forbesichthys; species Forbesichthys papilliferus. The sequence goes on along the minus strand of JAODOY010000444.1, from coordinate 9,847 downwards.
AGAATGGAGGGCTTACAGTGTAAATATACATTACGCAACACACATTAGCCATCTGACTCACACGGTCCCAAGCTGAGCAAGCACTGGGCTGCTACTAAACAGTGCGTGTAATATCTCTGGATCTTTATGAAACCCTTGTTGTGTTTAACTTGTGTGTTTGAAACTGGCAAGCTGTTATAAGCAGCAACACACACATAAACGCTACCTTCTTAGACATTATACTGCCACCTAGTTGCATACCATGGCGGCCGCCGACAGTATTGCCAGTGTTGCCATGGCAATACTACTTCTCAAACAAGTATTGCCTGGCAATACTTAATTTTCGTAGACCATATGAGGGTTATTTCATTTAGTGGAATTGAGTAACCTGTAGCCTAATACAATCTTATTTTTCTAAGTTAAGAATATGATTGCTTCGGTTCTGCTGCAATTTATGACAACATTCGACTTCATCAAGTATGACACTTTGCGCCATTGTTGTCGAGCCTGTGCTTGACTACTGTGCCCCCCGGTTACTGTTGCTACTGTACCCCAAGCTTTCAATCACTCAAGCGTTTGCATGCCAATATGGTATTTTCACTGACAACATCAATGAGATATTCCAATGAATACTTCTGGAATAGGCTAATAGTTCTAATATATCACAAGTAGACAGAAAAGACTACAATATACAGTACTCCTGTAGGCTAGGCTAGCATAGCCTACACATTTTGAGAGCTACATACAGTAGGCTACAGTCACAGTAGTTTGTAGGGCGGAGTACATTGTGGGAAGAGTTCACTGCTCCCAAGGTACTAGTATAGGGTGTGAAGAATAAGACATCCTCCTCTGAAATGTGAGGACCATGCTTCCGGACTTCTGTCATTCTAAAAGCTTCACAAGCCTCCCACGCTGGATATTGGCGGAGGGGAAACCGTGAGTAGCCCAAAAAGTGTGTGCGGCTCTCCCCATTCAGACAGATCATCGGATAGACATACTGTATGTGTAGAAACCAGCACAGATTTTTGACATTTAAGTCATTTGAATCATGTTGTGTCCCCCACAACATTTAGAACAGTTTTACCCCACAATAAAAAGGCACACATTGTAGCAGAAAGATTAACTAGAATGCAGGAAATTAAGTGTTTGATGCTAAAGGTGTTCTGGGGGAGGACCCTCAGTCCCACCACTTGATATGTCTTACCCAATGTTCGAATTAAACCTACATCCATGCCTTCTGTGAGAAACTGCTAACGTAGCCTACATGTAGGCATATGATTCATAATTACAATTATACAAGATTTCACAATAAAACATACAATAACCGTATACAAATAGGCTGTTTCATGAGTCCTTTATCTAATGCACACTATATTGTATGTTTGACAATACTACTTTTACGCTGGTGATGGCAACTCTGTTGCATACATACTGTATACAACTATGCCAATATCAACCCTATGGGTAAATAAATGGGTAGCCCTCTGCTAATCACAGATCCCGCTATGTAACTTAAACAATTGTATTCTTAATGTTGTTCCTATCATTGCGCAACATATGGGGCCATTAAGTAATTATGCGCAAAATAGCATCCAATATTTAGGTGTGATCTTGCATGAGTCTGTCTTTGGAAAAGCACGTTAATAAGCTCATGTTATTTCCAATCTAGAAACATTGACAAACTTTGTTCAGTGGTCAGCAAATTTAAAATGGAAATGATAATTTGGGCTTTTATTTTTATTGTTATTCTGTTTTTACCTTTCTAAATCAAACTTCTTTGAACCGCATCCAAACTGTCCAAAATGCAGCTGCTTGACTTTTAACAGGAATAAAAAAGAGATCCCATATTACACCAATTGCATCCTTGTTCTGTTCTTACTGTATTTATGTTTTTACCTGTTATGTTGCTGTTTATAATGTAAAGCACTTTGTGATTATATATCAGTGAAAAGTGCTATATAAATAAACTCACTTATTCTGCTTGAATGGTAATCTCATGTGACTGTAAGTTTCAAATATATTTAAGATCATTCATTTGAATGTATACCATGTTTTGTTTTGTTTTTTTAAACTGTCGGGTTAACGGTACATAGTACAGCGCCACACGTTACAATGTGATAAAAATACCAACACACAAGATACTGAACCATATAAATAAAATAAATACAAAAATCACTCAACATTGATACTGACTAGGTTTGTATTAACGTTATGCATACCTACCTCCGCACATATGAAGCACACGAAATGAGCCAGGATTAGGCTGTTGTGGTTCATTAGCGTGGCTTTACAGCAGGGGGGCTGTGATGAATGGAGAATGGAGCGCAAAGGGCCCCCAGCATAGAAAAGCAGTTACTCCCTTTACTAACACAGCACATCTGTATTAAACACCGGCCCCAGCTAGCCTGCCTGTGTTGTGTGTGCGAATAACACATGTTTGTGTCCTAGCCTACAGTATGTGCCTGCTTGAGGACACAGAGCGGTACACACACACAAAAGTGAGTGTGTGTGTGTGTGTGTGTGTGTGTGTGTGTGCGCGTGCGCTTGCGTGCGTGTGTGTGCTCGCGTGAGGACGTGCACTGTAAGTGTGTAAACAAAGGCCTGTGAACATAACAGATCTGTGTCAGGTAGGACTGTGTCCCTTCAGGGACATGTATTAATGAGCTAGAGCGGGCCCTGTGTAATGGAACTGTTGCCTTTAACTAGTGGCCAGGGGTCAGCCTATTCACTGCGCTTCAATTATAGTCACTAAAAAGAATACCCTGCCATACTGGCTGCCTGTAGTTCACTTACAGTATGACTTGGTCTTTGCATCGTTTTACTGAGCCATTGTTTTCATGTTTGACATGCCAGATGGATTGTTATTCACAAGTACATCTGAGGATGGACTCGTGTCGTCAAGATGCACTTGTGCCGTCCATCGAAACTGTTTGTAAAGGGAAGGCACTTTCATAAAATACTTCTAGCAGTTGACTAGATGAACCATCTGGTAGTTTTTGCTGTCAGCACACCTAAACCACGCCCGTATAGCTATCAATACAATACTGATTTGTAAGTTCAGTTGCTACTCATAATTCACAATGATATCTAGGCTTTCCAGACTGATTCTCGTGGCAAAATTAAACTGAAGCTCGCGAGATCATGATGGTCTCGCAAGGCTACTGTTTTGTAGCGCTATGCAGCAACAACAGCTAATGTACAAAGTGAAATCTCACCATTAAAATTGTTTTACTGTGATGTGACTGTTAATTTATAAGTAATTAACAAAGTGAGAGTTAGAATTGCTGAAAATAATGGAACAGGTGTTCCAAAAATGATTTGGTTTCTGTACTCACAGAGACAAATACATAACACTATTACTATACCAAAACATGCATTTCAATATGATAACAAAACATAAAATGTACTACAGGTGGTTTAGACAATACAATAAAAACAAATCTGTGGTTTTCATACTTATTTGTTATTGAATGTTTTACATAGCCCCTGTATCTTCAAGTACCTCTATTTGACAAACACTTACAGTAAAAGGACTCTAGAAAACAACAAGTTAAATACACTAACAATGAAGTCATATAAAAACAACTAACTCAACACAAGTAGCAATTTCCCTTCTCCCTGCAGACAAGTAGCTTCTTCATTATACGCATTTCCAAGCAATACCATCAGAGACCAGCTTATTTGGAGCAGCTGGTATTTATAATCATCATTTCATTCATGTGCGCTAGACAGTCAGTGACACGTTCATAGAAACTGCATCTGACAGGAGTTAACAACACAGTGAATACTGAGGCTGATTACACCACTAATTCCATTTTCCACTCCAGTGAAACTGGCGACCCTATTGTACAAGTTCCACTAGCTTCCACCCAAAGCACTGGTCCAATCCAAATATTATTCACATCAACTAGCATCAACAGTAAGTGAATCAGCAGATGGCTTGGCTCCCCAGTGGTGTGTGTGTGTGACTGGTGTCCTTCATCCCTCACACACACAGGGACCTGGTGTGTGAGCAGGAGGTGCGTGTCAACGCAGGGCAGCAGCACAGCAATACGAGGATGGCCTCAGAGGTCAAACAGAGAGACTAAGATTTCTGGTCTGGAGACTACTATCTCCTGCCCCACGAATCTAGTGACAAAGAACGCATGTGTGTGTGTTTGCATGCACTGTAAGCAAGCACGTACAGTACGAATGTGTGCGCATGCATGTGTGTGTGTCTGTGTATGTACAAAATGTGTGTGTGCGTCTGTGTGTATGTCTGAATGCCTATGTGTATTTACGGAATGTACTGTGTGTGTAGTTTTGTGTGTGCATGTATTCACATATTGTATGTGCGTGAAATCTGTTTGTGTGTATGAATGTGTGTGTGTGTGTGTGTGTGTGTATTTTACACTGTGCATGTGTATTAGAGGTCTTCACTGGTCATCCGAGACCTGACCCAGGTTGGGAGTGTTTGACTTGGATCTGGGTCACGTCTGACAACATATAGGCAAATTGCTCATGCTTCCTTTTATCATTTGACGGCAGTGAGAGTGTGGAAACCTGTGCGTTCCTCAGACAACTTTTCTGCACTATTCCTTATCAATTTATGGGCTTTTCATTTACACAAATCGGGTCTGGGGAAACATTATTTGGTTAATTTCTTAATTTCAGTGAAGACCTCTAGTGTGTGTGTGTGTGTGTGTGTGTGCGCACCAGCCTACCTGCCAGCACGCTGCGTGCCAGGGTGTGTGTGTGTGTGTGTGTGTGCGTGCGCACCAGCCTACCTGCCAGTACGCTGCGTGCCAGGGTGTGTGTGTGTGTGTGTGTGTGTGCGTGCGCACAAGCCTACCTGCCAGCACGCTGCGTGCCAGGGTGTGTGTGTGCGGCGCCAGCAGCTCGGCCTTAGCGATAGCGGCCAGCGAGAGGTAGCTGGACATGTTCCTGCTCAGCTCCTGGTTCCCTCTCTGCAGGAAGCGCACGGCCACAGGGACGGCCAGCACCGTCACGGGGGGCCGGCTGTAGTTCTGGAGAGCAGAGGAAGACCGCATTTCATTACTCCATCCAACAGGGTATTCCAGATGTCTCTTGTAAACAACGCAAGCTACCACAGTGGGAGACCGCCACATTTGAGAGAAGAAGTCATGTAAACACCCAGAGGCTGAATAAATAAACAGAGGAACAGAATGGCATTACTGTATCACATTGAAGAGCAAGGCCATAGACACACAATAGGGACCATTCATATCAGCACAACATTGTTTTCTCATGTCTCAGTGTCAACTATATGCATAATACAGTGCTTGCATGCTACTAGCCCTTACGGTTTAAAGACTTGAGGCTGGCTATTTGAAATGCACCAGCTCCCTCAACAGGACGGTGCGATAACCTGGCATTTTGCTGCTTACCAATTGTTATAGATGAATCCTTCGTTCTATGCCTTAAATAACATGTGTGTTTAAATGTTAAGGCATGCACTGAAACATATAGGCATTGACAGCCTAATGGTATTGACTGCCTAATAGTATTGACATCGTGTTTCTGTTAGCAACACGACGACAATACTGTTAGGCAGATGCAGACGGAGGGAAAGACATGCAGGTGTGAAGGTGGAGACAATTCGTCATTGTGTTCAACGTAACAAAAAAAAAGGTTTCTCATTTTGTCAGTTACAACTGCCGTGGAGGTTGTTATACCCATCTAAATCCACTTGGTGGCAGTGCAGACCATGTTTTCAACATGCCAAGTTGAAATTGAGATACATTCTTGTTTGTGCGCTGTGCGTGTGCGTGTGTGTGTGTGTGTGTGTGTGTGTGCGCGCGTGCATGTGTGTGCACTCTGCAAACAGAGGAGCTGATGCTGTTTCTATATTATCACCTGTATTATTTGGTATCGCTTACACCACTGGAAAAATCTTGCAACGTCCAATCATTGTCCCATGACATGTTATCTTAAGAGCAACTCCAGAGATAGATGCCAACATGTAACATGTAGCATACTTTACAAATGTTACAAATGTTCCATGTATTTCAGTGTAAGGGACCATACTTACTGCTACTGGATGGCTACTGGTTAGGTAGACCTGGGATAAGTTGGCCAAACTTGTTCAATAACTAATAATAATTCCTTATCATTTGCTTTAATGTATTGAGAGGTAGAAGGAAATACACGTCTAATGTCTAACATGTCCATTGTTTGGACTAGTCACTGGAGGTCAGTTACAATGACAGACTCACATTTCCCCCCATACACACACACAGTGCATGACCCCTACCTGCAACATGTGCCACTGTTGAGGAATGTGTGAGGATCAAACCATTTTGTGGCAAGGTGCAGGAATGGGAATCTTTTTTAATTTACATATTTGTAAAGAGGTTTACGAGGTGTATGAAAGTATGTACTGCGGTGCAACAATAGGCATGTGCTAGGTTGCTTGTGTGCATACGCATAGCCTGTTGTATTCAATTAATGTGTATATATTTTCATATTCTATATATTCATGGCCGTCGCATGGACCCTACACTTTCACGAGTTTTTGGCGACAAACTCGCCTTGCTTTGTTTGCATCTTGCGGCCGCGCACCGCTGGACGAGAGTGTAATGTGCCTATCCCCTGGCTTACACTAAATGTGAATGCATTGCTTTTAAATTACCTGGCTCCCAACCTCTGTTTGTTTTATACAAACCCTGCCAATATTTTTCCCTGCCAATATTACTGACCTCCCCTTATCTGACCACAACAAACACATTCTTATTTGAAATATCTGCCTAGTCTACTTTACTTTACGCTTCACACATTAATTGTATGTATTTGTAACTTGTATGTGAATTGCATGCTCCTGTTTTAGTCAAATGTATTTATATTATGTTTTTCTGTATTTGTAATGTAAGATGTCCTTGAGCGTAAATAAAATGTATTATTATTATTATATTTGTGTGTGTTTGTGTTCATTCAGCTTGTCATTGTTATTAATTGCTTTGGTTAGTATGCATAGGTTGTGTGAGCACATTCCTCCACATTTCTGTGTGTGTGTGTGTGTGTGTGTGTGTGTGTGTGTGTGTGTGTGTCTATATACCTGGAGTATACAGCTGGTGATGTCAGAGGCAATCTTGGCATGTGGCGTGTGTTCACTGCTCTCTCCCTGTGGTGTCAGATTGTGCTCCAGACATGACTCCCACAGGCCCACTAGGGCGGCGCTGTGACGCTCAATGGAGCCCGTCTCCCTTATCGCCGTAGTGATGCGTGTTATGCAAATCTCCACCACCGCCTGGTCATTGTCATTGGTCAGATAGTCCTGTTGGATGATATGATCCAATAAGGATGTGGTCACTGTAAGAATGACTTGCGCTTTAGGACTCTGGATCACTTCTGCAGATGTGTACGCAAAGCTGGAGTCTTATGTGTGTACAAGATTGTGTGTATGCTTGTCACTGTAACTATTTTTTTGGGATGATATATTGTCCCAAAAAACAATTGGAATAAACTATATTATTGTCAGAATTATGTAAACACGGTTGTTCCGCTATTGTCATGTGACCTCAATTGTTTATTATGAATTGATTAAACCAATTTAATTAATTGGTTAATTATTCAAAATAAACCTTAAAGCGAAAAAAAAAAGAAACAAATAGCACATTTATGCATTCATTCTTCCAAACGTAGTTGGCTGGAAATATCTGGAAAAACACCTATTAAGACCTCGATGAACACTTCTTTTACCTGTCGCTGTGTGCTCTTTGTGTATGTGTGTGGGGCACTGACTGCGATCAGGCAGACGAGAGCACCAACGCAGCCCAACATGGCTAACTTTCTTATGTCAGCAACACTCAAAAATATTGAGGTCATGTCCATATATTGCACGATAAGTCCATCCATCCAGCCATCTTCATCCGCTTATCCAGAGTCGGGTCGCGGGGGCAGCCAGGTGGAGATATAATCTCTCCACCTGGTCCTGGGTCTTCCCCGAGGCCTCCGCCCAGCTGAACATGCCTGGAACACCTCCCAATGGAGGCGCCCAAGGGGCATCCTTACCAGATGCCTGTACCACCTCAACTGGCTCCTTTCGACGCGAAGGAGCAGCGGCTCTACTCCTTCCTCGCAGATAGCCAAGCTTCTCACCCTATCTCTAAGGAAGACGCCTGCAACCCTCCTGAGAAAACTCATTTTGACCGCTAAAATAAGAGAATCGCTTTATTTATTGTCATTCGTGACAGTGCTGGATTGCACTGAAGTGAACTCAGTGAACATCATAACAGTATACAGATCTGTATGGCTGGTGATGTCAGAGGCAATACAGATTTTCAGTATAGCGTTTGAAGCAGATGCAACCCTGGTGTGTTCTGTGTGTGTGTACTATGTGTGTATACTATGCGTGCCTACAGTACACAGACCCACCGGTGAGCAGGAGATGGCCTTGATCTGGTCCAAAGCCTGAGACAGGCAGTCTTCTATCTGGGCATCCTCCAGGGAGAACAGGTCACCTGCCCTGGACAGATCCCTGTGGCCCAGCACCTGGCTGAAGAGCTGGTGCATCCCAGAGCACAGGTGCAGCCCTGGATGAGGCCCCTCTAGGGTGCTGCAGAGTGACTAAACCCCAGCACTCACTGGATCACTCCTGTGGCTCCACATTGTCTTCTCTGAGAACCCTGAGAACATAAAGAGAAGACAGAGAGGTTCAATCTAAATAATATGTTTTTGTTGTAGTAAATAATAATTGTAGTATTATTATTGAGAAACATATAAATCACATGGTGTGGAAAAAAAACAAAAAACTATGTGTCACAACATATTGTGACACACTGACACAAATTGTGTAGGCTATAACCCGTACAACTATTTATGCTATTAGAAATGTGGGTGATACAGTATAAAAGCTCAAACTCTTGTCTACAGGTCAATAAAGCTATGACAACATTATTTAGCTTTGGTGCCTTAAGTGTCCTTCCCAACTGATATGCTTAAACTCACATCTCACTTGCTTGCCTTACATTAGAGTGCAATGAAGAACCAAGCAGAGGATGCATGTCTTTGGGATTCATTCATAGTATATCTACAACACAAGTTACCCATTCACCTGCTGGTCCAGTGACTCTATTAAACATTAAAACATTAACATGTTGAGAGGCACCAGAAAGGGGTTTTACTCACATACATACATGCACACACACTAACATGCTTTATTAGCACCTGACCACGCAATTGCGCGATGTTTACGTTTTCTTTACGTTTTCTCACTTACTCTTGTGTTCACATTTTAGATTGTAAACATTATGTATAATGCATCATTTCTACTCTACAGTACAAGTAGGAACTACACAGACAGGCACGCATACACACAGCCTGTCTGTAGTCTCAGATCAAAAATAACTTGGCCAGAGCTGAAGCCTAGTACATCCGTGATTCTTAGACGTTATGGCCCACAAGACCCCTGAAAAGTAGCACTACCAAACCACCCATCCCTGCACCCATCCCTCAATAAGCATTGTAAATATGTGTCCACAAAGTACAAGTACAAAAAGTAGATGCACAAAGACAATTAAATAAACATACTACTTGACAGCATACCACATGGTTCTAAGTGGATCTCTCTCTGTCAGTGAGTTTGCTGCTGCGCAAAGGACGTCTCTACTATGCAATGATCTCCGTGGCAACCAAGCTACTGCCAGAATACACCTCATGAATTCACATTGGTCCATGCCAGGTCCACAGAAGAACAACTATAAACACAGATCTGCAGCAGGTTAATTCCAACCCGCTCCACACATTTGCAGCATTGTATGTGTTCTTACAAAATGTTTAAATTGAAAGTACCTTTTTACTTTTAATGGGCCCGATAAAAATGTTAATATAATCATTTTGGGCCCCATAAAATTGTTAAATAATTTATATA